>JAAXYX010004722.1:0-11938 GCA_036851915.1 Ptenothrix huangshanensis
CTTTGTGATTTTCTTCATGTTGTTTTTTCGTCTTCCTTTTTTCATGATTCGATGAAAAAGGAGTGAGGATCATTAAGTGTTGGTTCAAATTACAATTACAATCAAATTCCCGTAGCCCATGTTGTGGCTTTTGCCTTTGCTTGTTGTGCCAACTGTAGGTAGTGCTAGTGCATTTGCTTTTTCATTTTTTGTGTCTTTTATGTGCTCATGAATCGTGTTCTGGTTGTTGTCGGTGTCGCTGTCGTTTTCGTTTTAGTTGTGTTGTATGTGGATGTGTGAATAGTTGTAGTCGTCTTCTACTTTGATGTAATTGTACCTATATTTAATTATACATGTATCTATTTGCAATAAATAATTGCAGTAGTTTTATAGGGTAGTAAGTAGAGAGAAACGAATCATGCTATCTACATTCTGGCTGGACTGGACCAAGTAATGTAAATTGTCTTCCTTAAGGGTTAAAATGTTGTTGGTTTCCGTTTAGTTGTGAATACAATTCTGTGAAATCTGTGCTAACGTTTTGCGCTTTCAAAGTATTTTAAATTGTTGCACTTTTTAAATTTTTATGTTAGATGAATTTTTTGAAATGTCGAATGTACAGGTGTTTGCACTTGGTAATTTTTGTTTACAGCTTTTTGCCCTTTTTAAATTTATTACAACCTCAGTTTGTGTAGTGTTTCAATTCTTCAAGTATATATGGGTTTTGTTGAAATGAGTTTAAGCTTTTTTAAGACCACCTGTCTCTATATAATAATCACTAAATGATGTGATTAAACCTGTCGTTTAAATATTTGCAAAATGTAGATAGCGCATTTTTATATTTGACTTTATTTTTGCACGACTTTTGCATATACATAGGCATAATTATACGTAGACCATGCCAACATCAACATCACTAAGCAAACCTTTATGTTGAAAATATTGCTAAATCAAAATGTTTGCCTTAAAAGATGAACGATGTTGATGTTGATATTAATGCTGATGTTGATGTTTATATTGCTTTGTTATTACCATTATAATAATATTATATTGCCATTTGGCTTTGGATTCGGAATTGGATTCGAATAATTACTCCATTCAGTCATGCTGAGTCGAGTCGAGTCTAGCCTAGTCTAGTCTAGTCAAACCAAAATCAAAACCAAAATCAAAGCCAAAGTCAAGCCAGTCAGATTCAGAGCCATAGTCACAATCTCTCGTTGGTCTCCTCTTGAATAATTATTATTCCGTAGTTTTGTATCCTCGCAATTTTGCCCGTAGAATTGGATTGGGGTAGTCGTTTGTTTTGTTGTTCTTATTGTACTACGTTTTTGTACTTCAACATATTACCGTATGATTCTTTTTTGGGACGATGCGATACTATTCTCCTATCATTTTATTAACCTTACAAGTCGTATATTTATATTGCTAATGATAATCGTGAGTCATGTCGTAATCGTAATTGTAATCGTATTCGTAATCATAATCGTAAAAATTGAACGAGACCAGAGTGCACATTACTAGAGGAGAATAGTGCATTGCTGCATTAAATAGGTAGTTGATGAGTGAAAGTTACATTTTGTCATCTTTATTATTTATCTAGCAGATTTACTCAGTTTGCTACTCTTCTGTGATATGCATCTGTTTTCTGTACAAAAGAGTGAAGTTTAATTTTCATTTAATTACGTACGTTGATTAACGTTAATTGTTTACGAGCAGGCGTGTCAAAGGTTGTAGGTCGAGTTTGTAGGTCTTCTGGATATTTAATTATTTTCTAATGAACACTTTCATTGAATTTTAAACAGTAGTGCTATTGTAGGTTTATTTATGTGACATTAATATTTGTTACTGTCTTACTTGTTTGTTTTCAGTACACACCATTAATTGAAGCATCCAGTAAGGGCAAGATTGACGTGTGTATTGGTAAGTTGAAGTTAACTTTATTATTTTACAATATCATTAAATTTGATCTTGAGAATTATTTCAATGCAGAAAAATCGTCGATGTAGAGGCAAAATGTTCCTTATTACCTTCCATTTAATAGAATAGGTTAGGTACATTTTGCCTCTTCACCAATGAAATATGACTACGTTTTTCTAATTCATGTGTACATTGTTAATTAGTGTAAATAAATTATTTTAGGTTCTCTCTAAACTTCATTTTAATCAGATTACAAATAACCGTGAATTCTCTAATAGCTGACTTCTTATATAAACAAAATGTATTATTATGTGCGCATAATTTTTAATTTTACTACCCTCGGGAGCTATTAGAGAATTTACTGTACTACTACGTGCTAGTACTAATTAAAGCTTGTACAGATACAATAGAAAATAAAACTTATGATTGTCTTAAAACAAAATTTTAACTGTACTTTACTTATATTATGATTATAGCGCTTCTACAAAACGGAGCAGATCACACGATCCGGAATTCAGACGGTAAAACAGCGTTTGACCTGGCCGATCCAGGAAGTACTTCAGCTGTGTTTACTGGGGATTACATGAAACACCAACTTCTAGAAGCTGCACGTTCGGGCAACGAGGAGAGGTAAGCCACAGTTACAAACTGCTAGTTATGTTCATTATAATTATTATGGTTAGAATTAAGTACAAATTGAATTTATTTATGTGTGTTGTAGTAAGGTGGGCTCCCAATTTTCCGACTTAACTTCGACTTACTTTGGTATAGAGTGTAGTGTTTGTCCTATATTATTTTAGTATCTTTTCAGCCTTCAACCTTCGCGGAGTTTAGTAGCTATAGTTAAATAATGGTCGTAAATTTTATTGTCTACGAAATGCTGTGAGCTGTGAGTTTACGATTTAACGGTCGCAAATATTTATTATTTTGATTTTATTCTGGTTTGTAGATTGTTGTCACTTCTGACTCCGTTCAATGTAAATTGTCACGCCCAGGATGGTCGCAAAAGTAAGTTCAAGAAGCTTCTAATTTTAGTAAAGTAAATAGTAAAGATATTTGATTATGAAAAAGTTTCTGCATTAACAATAGTTATTTCAAAAAAGTAAAAAATAAATTAATAATCTTACATTTTACTTCGCGCAGGTACTCCCCTCCATTTAGCTGCAGGATACAATCGTTATAAAATAGTTCAAATTCTTCTCAATCACGGGGCGGACGTTCATGCTAAGGACAAAGGCGGGCTCATACCTTTGCATAATTCCGCTTCCTATGGGCATTTCGAAGGTGGGTTCAGTTGAATATGGAAGTAAAAATTAATATCTCTTTTGTGGTTCATGGTGAAGTAACGTCAGCTCAAATATAATTTTAGAAATCGAATATTGATTTGTGCATTTCTATTGCAGTGTGTGAAATCCTGATAACCCACGGTGCCTGTGTGAATACGCAAGACTTGTGGGGTTTCACACCTTTAATGGAAGCCGCCTCAAAGTCTCGGATAGAAGTGTGTAGTCTCCTCCTATGTCATGGGGGAGATCCTACGTCACTAAATTGCCACTCAAAATCCGCCATTGACCTGGCGGGTTCGAGGGAACTTCAGGAACGACTCGCGTACGAGTACCGCGGTCATTCCCTCCTCCATGCTTGCCGTACTGGTGATCTCGTTCGACTGAAAAAACACTCGGATCAACTTGTCCAGCAATTCCAGCATCCGTTCACTTTGGAGAATGCCTTGCACGTCGTTCTTCTCCATTGGCCACCCCCGCAGATGAGGAAGTGTGTCGAGTCTCTGATCAAGAAGGGCGTGGGTGTGAATGACAAAACCAAGGATGGTTGGACACCTCTGCATATCATAAGTGATCGACCTGAAATGTTTGATATTATCGATGTTCTCATTAAGAATGGAGCTAACATTAATGCTTCCGACAATAACGGAGATACTCGTAAGTCAAATCCTGAGTCAAGGCATAAAAATTGTGATGCTGCGTATTAGTTGCAGTATTTGTAATATGTCGTAGCTATTCGTACCATTACTACTATTACTACGACTGTCATCCAATTAACATTAAAATTATTTTTGTCCTTACAGCTTTGCACCGCTGTGCTCGTTCAGATAATATAAATGGATGCAGGATTCTGGTGTCTTACCAAGCTGACTCTAATCTTGTCAATCATCAAGGACTCACTCCGGCGCATTTGGCATCTTCGGCAATCATTTCCATTTTACAAGGTCGGTATTTATCTACTGAAATACAATAATAGTAAAAATCTAGTGTTTTTCATAATCATACAACATTCTGGACAGAGATGCTGGAGAGATTATGCTATTGCAAATGTTACTAACTGGTGATTCGGACTTGTAACTTGATGCTTTTAAACGTGGATTTTGTAGAACCACCAATGGTGGACATGGAGTACCAGTTATTAGAAGCTAGTCGCTCCGGTGATCTGGACATGGTTGTGAAGATACTGAATCAGCGGCCGGACATTGTGAATTGCCGGGATACGGCGGGAAGACTGAGTACACCACTTCATTTCGCAAGTGGCTACAATCGTGTGGCTGTCGTCGACTACCTTTTACAACATAATGCAGACGTTCATGCAAAAGATAAAGGAGGACTGAGTGAGTACACATAATTAATACCTTTAGTTTTTTAGTGAATTGTTTACTTGCCATTAGCCCGTTTTCTCTCATAGCTGAAGACCTGATTTTATTTCAGGAGACATAATATCGTTCACCACGAATGCAAGTTGAAACGTTGGTAATTATTTATAGCTAATGGTAATTATTTTTTCGTTTCCAGTTGCCCTGCACAATGCATGCAGTTATGGTCATTTTGAAGTGGTGAGTAAAATTTATAATTGTAATTAAGACTACTTTACTTTACTACGATATTTAATTCTTCGATGGAATCACTTAACAAACAGTTCTCACAGTGCAGCGTCTTATGAGTAACCTGTAATTACTTGCCATTATTAAAAATTTAAGCAATGGCGGCAATGAATTTAAGTATGTGCGAAATCTAATGCAATGAGAAAATCATAACGTTTTGAACATTTTTTAGACGGAACTCCTTGTATCTCATGGTGCGGATGTGAATGCTGCTGATCTGTGGAAGGTAATAATTATTATTGGCACAAGTTTAATTAACGCAGTTAATTATATGCACCAGGCAAGATTAATAGCCATATTCTTGTCATAAGAATATGGATTTATATTGTACACGTCCATTAAAATGGACGGTTCCGTCGTCATAAGAAAAATTAATAATTGTACTGTTGTGTTTTCTTCGATTGCAGTATCGTCCTCTGCATGAAGCATGTGCAAAGAACAAGTATGATATAGTCAAGTACCTCTTGAAGCACGGAGCAGATCCCTCGAAAAAGAATCGGGACGGCGCGCTCCCAATAGACTTGTGCAAAGACGAAGACATTGCTGATCTCTTACAAGGAAACTCTGCTCTTCTCGAAGCTGCCAAGAAAGGACAGTTAGAGAAAGTCAAGAAATTACTCACTGCTGAGAATGTCAATTGTCGTGATACTCAAGGTAGATTCTCCAGTCTACTGCATCTTGCCAGTGGCTACAATAATTTGGAGGTGGCTGAGTTCCTACTGGAGAAGGGGGCAGATGTGAATGCTAGGGACAAAGGCGGACTCATTCCTCTTCACAATTCCGCAAGTTACGGGCATCTAGATATAGCAGCCCTTCTCATTAAGTTCAATACTATGGTCAATGCCACAGACAAATGGGGTAATTGTATTAAACATTTTACCTGAGCCTGTTCCTTGTATATTCTAATCATTATTATGACTGCCTTCTGAAATAAATTTGTTCAAATTAAACTTTTGATTTCTAGGCTTTACTCCACTCCATGAGTCCGCCCAGAAGGGCCGCACGCATTTATGTGCCCTTCTCCTTGCCCACGGAGCAGATTCCTTTGTCAAAAACCAGGAAGGTCACACGCCGCTAGACTTGGCTGTAGCTGAAGACGTCCGCTCCCTCCTCCAGGACTCGATGACCACACACCAGTCTCTTCCTGTGGCAACCAAAAATGGAACCAAGATATCCTCCGGTCACCCATCCTTAAATAACAGTCACAATAACAATAGTAATTCAAATATCTCAGGAAACAACGGCACAAATAACAACGGTAGTCAGACATCAGTGTCGAGCTCTACGATTGCAAATGAAACTGTGATAATGCCATCAGGGAATCCATTTTTAATCCCTATCCGTTCTCTACTCTCCTCTGGGGGCGGAGACGGGGAGAATGGCAGTGCTAGTGGCAGTAGCAATAGTTGCAACAACAGCAACAACATTGGAGGTGGCCAAAGTCAGAGTTGCCAAATCCATCAACAAGCTGCTGCAGTAGCTGCGGCGGAAGCTGAGAACGAACGAGAGAAAATGAAGGCTGTTTCGAATTTCCTGGCAAGTTTGAACTTGGACCATTTGAAGGACCTTTTTGAACGAGAACAAATCAGTTTGGATATTCTGGCTGAGATGACTCATGATGACTTGAAAGGCATCGGGGTGGTAGCATATGGCCATCGTCACCTTCTGCTTAAGGGAATTGACAAGATCCGTTCCAGTATGGGTGGTGGGACGATGCTCATCGAGTTGACGAGAGACGATCGCGAGTTTCTCGCTGTGGAGGATGAGATGCAAGCTACGATAAGGAACCACAGGGACAATGGACATGCGGGGGGAATATTTTCCCGGTACCACATAGTCAAGATACAGAAAGTGAGAAATCCGAAATTGTGGGAGCGATATGTCCATCGAAGAACTGAAGTTGCGGATGAGAATGGGCGGGAAGGTCCGAATGAACGCATGCTCTTCCATGGTAGCCCTTTTATACCAGCCATAGTCCATAAAGGATTTGATGAACGGCATGCCTACATTGGTTAGTTATTATTTAATTTAATTATGTAAGAGGTTTGTATTTCAAAATATTAGTGTCACTTAATTGTTTTGTAATTTCTTATTCCTTAATAGGTGGAATGTTTGGTGCTGGTATTTATTTTGCCGAGCATTCATCCAAGAGTAATCAGTACGTTTATGGGATTGGTGGTGGAACGGGTTGTCCTGTTCATAAGGATCGCTCTTGTTATCAATGCCATCGCCAGCTTCTGCTATGCAGGGTCACGCTGGGCAAGTCTTTCTTACAATTTAGTGCTATGAAGATGGCCCATTCCCCTCCTGGTCATCATTCTGTAGTGGGACGACCTTCGGCCGGTGGCCTCACGTATCCCGAATTCGTCGTTTATAGAGGAGAACAGGTAGGCCTTTATTAAATGTATTTGTGAAAGCTATTTGGTGAAATGCATTATCACATGGTAATTTGAAACCTAGGTACGTAATTGTTGCAATTTTACTTGTTTTATTTCTAGGCATACCCGGAGTACTTAATAACGTATCAAATCGTGAAGCCCGAGCTGGCAGAAGATCCCAATGGCATCGCTAAACCATCTTAGGAAAAAACGAATCAAAATCATGCAGCAACATGTAGCCATAAGTTAAAGTACCTCTAACTTAAACCTCCTTTCGCTCAACTTTGCATCAACTCTCTTCTTAGTGTGAAAGCTAATCTACAAAAGTTTAATTTGAATAAAGTAAACTCAGTTACAATTAGCGTATCCTGATCTTAAAGCATTTTACGCTTTCACATAACCACAACTTCAACCCGGATTTACAATTTCAACCGGAATGGAACCCAACCCCAATGTCCGTCTTTACGTGACACCGTTGACTATTGTTGCATTTTCCAGCATTTCTTAAATGAAAAAGACAATAAACAAAGTTATCAGGAATTGAATTCGAAACATTGAGCCGAGCTGAGATTAATATTCTTGTTCTGCATGTAGTTCTAGTGTGAATTTGTGAATCCAGTAAAAGCGAATCTATTTTACAGTTGATGTAAAAATCCCGTTTCGGTTGGATTATCAGTATCAACTATAAATTATTGTCATGATCGACATCATCCTTTCTGAATTGTCTGACAGTGAACAGGAACCGAACCGAGGAATGTGACGTGACCAAGTGCATTGCAGTAAAAATGTTTGTGAAGTGTAATTTTAATAGTATTGATACTTGCTGATATTGTTAATTATATTCCGTATCAGCGTAAACATTTGAAGTAAAAATAAACGGAGAAACATTTACGGATAATTACTCGTTCAGAACCATATTTTCAAGTGATTTGTTTTTAAAAACCGAGACTTCAAATTTGAAACTAGATGTTTGAGATTTGAATTTGAACGGACGGAAAGTAGTTACTAGAAAAAGAGAAAACTGAAAGTATTCTTTGCTATAATTATTATATTCTATTCTTTAATTGTGACTGTGACTTGTGACTTTTTGATATTATATCTACTCAAATACAAAACAATATGTGTAGCGTACATACATAATACATAATTTAGACTAGACTTTAGCCCAAATACATATATTAAATTCTTTAGGTGAACGTCCTTGTTCTTGTATTATTTTTAAATGTGTCATTAATTAGTTAATAATATCATCGATATCGGTATTCACCATTTCGCTTTTCGATTTTTCTTAGATATTTCGTTGTCGTACAATCGTTTTCGTAAAATGCTTGTAGAACAATAATTTAAACTATTACGTATGGTAATTAACGGTAATTAAATTGAATCGATAGTGATTGTGGTTACTTTAAACAATCAACTCGTTAAGTTGGTTAAACTTCAAAGTTCATCGTTTAATTGAATCGCTTTATTTGCTTCAGTATGGAATTTGTTATTGGTCTCAGTACATCTGTTTTAGTTGAATAAGGATCTACCAATGTTTCCTCTTGAATACTTTGAACAGCACTGAAATTCAAAAGTTCAACCAACTTCAATACAATACAATACAATACAAGGAAATAACCGGAATGGGGATTCAAAAAGTCAGCCACAATCAACAATGCAATATATTAAAATAAATCAAATTTTATCACCTTTCGTTGAATTAGTTGTTGCTTTTGCTTCTTATCGCCTCTATGTTTCTTCAAAGTGATACAAAGTTAATCTCAGTTGCAGTGCAGTCATTAGACTGGTCGGTTCTATTTCTGTTAATCTTTTTTACGCCACTATTCCACTAAACAATTACCTTCATAATTACAAATTACACTTGGATTCAAATAGCTGAGCAGAAACCAAATTATTTTCTGTTATTAACGATCGTCATTATTATTAGCACGATTATGTATGCGTAGGTTATGCTGTTTATTGATATTGCTATTAATTGTAATGAATCATTATTACATTTAATACCATTTTGATTGTACCTTAAAAAACGTGAATCACATGACTGTTTGTACATAATACAAGTTATATAATTACATTACAATTCTGTACGATATGTGTCTATTACGTTCTAATTATGGTATTTATTACCCATTGCACATGTAGTAATTACCTAGTTATATTTGATATTATACACCTACTAGATTAGATTTTCGCCCAGAAATATATTGGATATGTAGGTTTAATTAATATTTCAAATACTGAAATGATTGAGAATGTGAATTATTGTTATGATTATAATTATGATGATCATTCATGAAACAAGTAGCAAAGAAGGGAAGGAAATAGAATTCTTCCTCTTTATTTTTCTCTTTCAATCCTTTCTCTGGTTCAGATTGAGAACAATACTACGATTACGATCCTGATTAATCTTTGAAGTAATTATAATTACCTATTTGACACGATGATACTGATCCGGATGGAAAAAATGTTGATGTTGATATTTGACGAAGCCTTGACCTCGATTGTATTACTAATATATAGAATTAAATGGAAAAATACCTAGGTACTTACGCCAAACAAGAATTGGAAAGAAAGTCGTATGAACTTGAACTCCACAATCCACACTCATTTTATACGACAGCGTCTGTGACATTATGATTAGTTTTCCATGTACAATTTTTGATACACAGATAATTGAGTTTTGAGATGATGTCAAATTGAAATATGAATTTGAATAATTCTAATCGGAGTTAGGATTCACTAGGACAAGTAGTTTGGTTACTATTTTAGTGAGACAATACAATAGAACCAACAACAACAACAAAAACCAACACTAATTAACCATGAGTGCTTTTTCCGCTCTGAAAAAAATGTAGCAAGTTAATGTAGATGTTAAATATAAACAATTATTGTTAAAAATACCCATTACCTAGCTGGAATCATTTTAATTTTATTATTGTTGTCATTTTTATTGAATTGTATTTTATTGTATTGTATCGTATTTGTAAAGTAATACTGTAGTATTCTATTTCTACCGTGTCGTTTCAATTTTGTCTCCATCTTGAGTTTCGTTCGAGTTGGTTTCAAAAAAATTCGCAATTTCATCGACTCTACAAAGTCCAAAGAAGTTATTTACATAATTACTATATGTGGTAATTGAATTAGTTTGTACGGAAGTACGGACATGTGGTTGGAACGTAATTATTAATTAGAGTAGATTTTCGTAATCATCTCGCCTCGTACTGTACTCGTGAATGTACTCGTAATAATCGTAAGATTTCGTAAAGTAAATGATAGCAATGATTATGTAATATTAATGAACTGTAATAAACCGTGGTTTGAAAAATGATTTCTGCATTTCAAAATAATTTTTTGATTAGCATTCTATATTCAACGCATTTATTACTTCATAATTTCGCATTAATGGCTTATGACTCTCCAATTCCAAGCAAAGGTGGAATTCGCAGTTCCTAGTAATGCAAGCAATTACTTGTAATAATTAAAAACGGAATCAGAATAACGAAGACAATCGGTAATCATTAACGTGCAAAGGCAAAGTACGAAGATACATTTTATTTAATGCACAGAGTAATTTACTTTTCGTATATAATAATTAATTAATTGTTCTTTAGTTATATGTGTATGCGACGAGATAAAGTACCTTAGACCTGAACAAAAAAATAATAAAGACCCTGTGTTTTATGTAATATCATATTTTTTATACTTATCAAGTTATTTTAGTATCGATCTAATAGCATTTAAACATGCTTCTAACGCTTCTACGATGCTAGATATAGTTAAGGCAATTTTGCAGAGGG
This sequence comes from Ptenothrix huangshanensis, assembly GCA_036851915.1. NCBI lineage: Eukaryota > Metazoa > Arthropoda > Collembola > Symphypleona > Dicyrtomidae > Ptenothrix > Ptenothrix huangshanensis. The sequence goes on from JAAXYX010004722.1 coordinate 10,962, forward strand.
TTGCAAATGTAGATGGCAACTTTAATACACAATGTTTTGCAGAATACTTGACAGCCTTAAGTAATTATTGAGTATAAAGGTGTGAATTGTAAATCATACAATTAGAGTAATTTTAATATCTTTAACTAACTCACGATTAGTAATAACAGAAAAGCAGAGAAACAAACGAAACAAATGCAAAAACAACTGCAATACGTAAAATACAATAATGTGATCAGATTACATTCACTGTATTGTGTGAAATCCCTGCAATTGTAACCGTATTCATAATCTTCAACAGTCGATCCAGTAATAATTTAGTAAAATCATTATTTTTAACACTAGCAATAGCAATGCAAATCTGAAGACACAAAAATATCTGTTTCAAGTGGATATCTATATAAGTCTAAATCTACAGCTATTTTATATGTATGAGCATATTAATGTGTATGCAACTGCTGACGAATAATAAGCTTGATTCGGTAATTATATAATTAATCACTGCGATTAACTAATTCCTACTAGTTGCACCGTAACCACCACTTGAAGTTCGCTCCTTCTCCCGGTCTAGTGCTAACATAGTCTTAGAGGAACATGGGTCATTGGGACCAAGAAGAGGAGCTGATTCCGAAGATGTTCTATTTTTTCTGTAATAACCCTGGTTTTGGCTTTCACGACCACCCTTCTTGATCAGGTAGGCGAGGATAAGGATCGTCTGTGCGTAACGATAACAAATGAATAATCAGTATTCAGTAAGTATATAATCATGCCTGCTACTGTCACACAGAACGCAATGGAATTGAAGAAGCGAGTTGTACAGATACTAATTTTTTATTATATTAGCAAAATAGTGACAAACGATTATTGCTTACCAAAACGACTTGAGCTCCTAGAACGAACAGAGTTGCCAACCGGAAGCCCACGTGATCCAAAAGTACACCTCCGATTGAAGGTCCAATGAAGGAACCCAGAGCAAATGAGGACGTCCATAATGCCGA
>JAAXYX010004723.1:0-11936 GCA_036851915.1 Ptenothrix huangshanensis
CGTAAGACCATACACGTTCACCAACGTAGCTTTCTGTAACAAGAACAACATTAGCTATTACGTCTGTAGTCTGTAGTGCATCTTCCAACGTTAAAATTTGCTCGTTTTAACCCTAGTTGTAACAGCTATTACGCTATTTTACGCCGATTAAGTGAACGTATCTTAATATACCTACAATACACTAGTGAAGACATGAATCAAATTGGATGTACCAGTAACTTTTCTAATCTTTGCATGTGCGTATTACGGGCATATTACACTATTATATCAAGCGATTACTCACAAATTGACCTTTTACATCCATAAAGTGCCAACTACAGCACCCATTTAACTAACATAATCGAGCTGGGGCAACTCGTTGACCTAGGTAATCCTATTGGACTTAAAAAAAGTCAAGCAATGCAAACTATTCCTAGTTGGGGAAATTACTACATAGTAGCATGAAGGGAACCCAAATTTGTATACCCATAAGAGAAATACGTGACGGAGTATGCGTGCGCTTGCGCATGGCAATGTTAAATTTAAAAACTTTTTTTTAGATTTCTAGATATACTTTAGGCGAACTTGAGATGCATATTAACTGTGCTCATACTAACTATAAATACATGCAGGTTTTTGGCATTTAAGATACCCCAGTTTTTATCGTGTACTTATAAAGTTCTCTCATAACCTTCCGAGTCTAGACCATTAGCAGAACGTAGTCACATAAAGCGAAAAAAGCAGTTTGCTTGTATTCAATCAGTAATTATTAGAACTCCCTGCCGGCCAAGTCTCGGAAAATAACTGAAGTTATTAAACCTTCGATAGCTGTGTAGACGATAATATGTGGTACGTGTATTTGTTAAGTTCGACCACACTTACTTACTACCTTTTGAACAAGTCTAATAAATAATAATTATTGAAAAACCTTGAAATACAATTACGATAAAACGCGTGAGCGTATGAAAATAGTATGTATAATGAAGAATTTATTATACCAGCAGAGATAATTGAATATGAAGTACGTACTAAGTTACTCTGTAAGGCAGTGAGACGAGGCAGACAGAGAAAGACGCGGAGTTAGGCGGTAACGAGAGGCATGACTTGGCAATGAGCCGAAAGAAATAGGTGTATTGGAAACTAATCTTGTGAAACTGAACGATGCTTGAGCAGTGCAGATATGATTTCAATGATCAATCTGCCTTAAAACCACCCTACAGTGTAATTCAGCAGCCGTTCTAATGCATTATCAGATAGTTATGACGCCCTCCACGTCAACGATTGAAGTGTAAATCTAACAAACTGGGGTTTTACTTTCTCTTGCTTGAACCGCCTGTGGAGGCGTTTTATTATGATTAGCCGCTTTAAAAGAACATTAAATCTTATTTCATATCGTATTGAACTTGATTACGTTTATGATATTAATTCAAGCTAAATCATAGGTATTCGTGAACATTTCATGTTTTCAAGAGCAATAACTATAGGTAACCGGTATCGTGCAATACTTCGTGATAGATAGATACCTATATACATAGTTACGTAAGTTCTTGTTCTTAGGACGGGATGCTAAAACTAATCGTGAGTGGGTACCTATATAAGTATATCCCATTCCTTCATCACTCGCCAGAAGTTGAGGTTGATCTGGAGATCGTAATTATATATTATTATCAGTATGTTTAACATCCCGAAGGTAATATATTGCCTACTGGTTTGTCTTAATTCAAATAGAAATTTGAGATACCTAACTAGGTATCTAAAGAAGCAACAGCACACGATCTCATAGTGCACAGAAAGTTGCTCATTGACCTTACCTCCTTATAAACCTACCATGTATAGGTTAAACTTAGAAACGTTCTTTAAGTAATCCTTATATGTATGTACATGCAAACTGATTTCCTACTTGTGATCCCTCAACAACCACCGAATTAAAGATGCCAGTTTATACGAGGTAGACCCGAGCAGGTCATTTATTTATTCTTTATCAGAGTGTGTAAAAGTAACTTTACTCATACTCATAAGATCCTAAAATACTAATAGCCGGTGTTGTAGTTTCTATTCGCTTGGGTTTTTTTTTGAAAGACTCGATGCATGTATTCGTATGCCTGTAATGCATAAAATATATAATTGTCTGGTGATCACGGGCATTACGCTTAACACAAGCCGTTGCATGAGTTCAGGAAAAGGCTGAACCTTTTTCTTAAAAAAAACCATTATGGGGTCATCAAGACACAGTTGCTTCAATCAGTCCTTCAATTTCAATACTTAGGCGAAGGAAGAACTACTGGTATGCGATACTAAAAGTAAGTTTGTATCATTTGAAACTACGTTTACGCTACGTCGGTCCTTTTGTAATAAATACAAACAGGTGTACAGCCGGAGCACAATAGCCAAGAGATGTGATGAGGTACTGTTAATGATGGATCCTTCCACTCCATGTACATAAAAAGGGTTCAGGAATTTATTATTTCTACAGTGATTTTTACTGGTCATCAATGAAAGTGGAGGGAACTTGAGTCATAGGAGGACGATGCCCAAGAAAGAGGAATAAAGAATCGTATCTGTAGGAGGGAAACGAACAAGTCGAAAAAAAAATTACCTCGTTATTGCTTTCCTCTTAATTGCTTGCGATTGAGGATATCGCCATTTTACTATGTAACTATTTATACACATTTGCTACGTTAATAGAATAATCGTCAAAGTGGTCAAAGTGTAACAGATAGCTTAGTATACATATAACTATACATATATAATTACACAATTATACGTGCTGGCTTCGGCTTCTCGAAACCAAATAATTACTAATACCTTGATGAAAAACAAAAGACGTCTTTACAGATAGAAACCATTACAGGTTGCGAGTAGAGCAATGGTAACAGTAAGCTATCGGAATTCTTTTCTATCTTTAATTTCTTATTTTTCTTATTTCCTACAGCAGTAGTTGAACTGCTTTTTGTACACAATAGCTTGTCGTTGTCTTCATAGCTGGTTTTTTTCACACAAGTATCTGTATTGAATTTGAATTTGTCCAACATTCAGCGTTTGTCTTCGAGTAACGATGAACGTTTAAGGTTGGCTTTGATGAGACAAATGTGTTTTCGTACGGTTATATAGCTAGTCTAAATCACTGTACTTCGATGTAGACACTCGATGTTTATAATTATACTGATGTACGGTAGATCTTACATCGCAGCATCGTATCATCATCATCATCATCATCACCAACATCATCTGCGCTTAAAGGAATGCTTATTAATTCGTTTCGTCTCTTTTAAACGACATCACTGAGTGCTTGTTATCACGATACTGCCATTGTATTGTATGTCCAGTTCGTGCATTAATAATTTTTACGGAGCGTGAACTTTGATTCGAGCTTTATGACATTTAAGGTAAACGCTGAAAGTCATCAGATGACTACGATCGGTATATAAACAACTGATTTACGATTAAAATAAAATTCTTAGTTTCATACTCTTTACCTGTTTGACTTGTTAACTCTTTAGGTTCTAGAAGTTACTCAGACGGCGCCGAAAAAGTCATGAACCTAATAGCATGTGTAATACCTAGGATTGCACATTGCACATGCTTTCAACTCCAATGTATCAAAGCGGAATCTCTGCTTATTAGTATCCCTTGCCTATTTCCTGTATTCCATTTGTGGCGGTTTGGGATAATGCCGATTGCCATCATGTGCTGTGTGTGATACGCTCGAAACATGAACCGCTAACCACAATAATCACTATAATCATATTTTATTCTACACCTACTGTGAGTTTGCTATTAAAAGGTAAGGTGATTACAGATGTTCAAATGATGAAATCGGCAACGGTGCTTCTTGCTTCTTCTATTTCCTATTCTCAAACATTCGGACGCAATGCATGGACATGGACTGTAGAAAGATCTACTAAAGTACTAAAGTTTCCGGATGAATTATATCTCAATGAGTGCAAAATCTTGGTTTCATTAATAAGCTCTATTTGCCAAGCAATAACACTGTCATTGAAACCCCCTTTTTATTAATCGTAATCTGTAGCTGAATTCTATTTGTTATTAATCCTGCTACAGTAACCTCAAAAATCTGAATACCTACCCTAAGAGTGCAATTCAATTGCGTATTCACGATCAATGCAATTCAAAGTTGCAGTTCAAAAGTGCATAAAGGAGAAATGTTAAAGATTAAGACAGGCTGTGTATGAAATGAAAGATATCCGAAATCCCACGCCATGTAATTCAATAATTCAAAGGAATGGAATGAAATGGAAGAAGGGAAGCAAGTGATCCAGCAAAATATTTTATTCTTGCTTGTGTACCCGTCAAGCTATAAATACACAATACAGATTTCCAGCATAGGTATTTTTTCTATGGAATATAAAATAATATATTGTTCCCAGTCGAGAAAAAATTTTGGAGCATGAAACGAAAAAAAAATGATGACGACGACAATGTGTGAAGGAATGAATGGGCTAAAAATGCCAATAGCCTGATAGATTTTATTGTTGTCATTGTAGGTAGGATTTCAGGTGGATAGGTCCTAAGGAAGATAAAGGATTGTGCCTTGCATGTAGGTACCTACGTAAGTATTCACATCCACATCCCTTTACATGAGTTACCTACATGTCCTCATATATCGGGGTGAGTTAGGAGTGATCAAGGGATTGAAGATGAAGGAAGAGCAATCTGATATAGAAATGAAAAAAAAGGATGACGAAAGAGAATATACTTAGAGTGAAGACTCTGAAGGCGAGAGACGAAGACTGAAAGAGGAATGCTGCATGATGGAACACAAAAGCGTAAATTATAAGGAATGCCAATTCTTCTAGTTGCAGGCAGGCAGGCAGGCAGGGAGAGAAGGATGCAGGAAAGCAAGCAGGCAGGAGAGCCAGGTAAAAAAGAGTCAAACGAAGAGAGAAGACTGTGAACACAGCAGTTGTTGGTTGCTTCACTCAGGCAAGCCAAGCCAAGCTAGTGTGCATTAAGATGCATTCCACTTGTATATACGTGAGTGTGAGTATGTGATGTGTTCTGTGTTCTTCTCAGTTGAGGATTGACGATGAGAGATGTTTCTTTAAGCTGCCATACGGAGCTTCTTTGAGACAAGAAAGAAAAGGAAAAGGCAGAGAAGAGACTTGGAGGGAGAGAGAGAGAGAGAGCTATAGCACTACGAGACTTGATGTGGAGAAGCTCGGAGGAAAGAATAGAATGATGATGACCGATTCCCTTGCTCACATTCCTTCCGTCTTCATGCAAAGACCACAACGTCCCAAAAGTATTTCCGCGGTACCCATCGGCAGTTGGGCACATGCCATGCTGCGGGCTGCTTCTCCCCTTAATTCTTCGTTTTCGTTTTTCCTGGCCACGGAAGAGAGGCACTAGAAGAGGTTCCTTACCTGATTTCCCAACTTGCCAGGCACCGGGGCTCCTTATCCTTCATCCAGCCATCCAACACACCATCATACAAATACAACATACCCCACGTACCCAATGAAGTGCGTGAAGCCTTAAAATACGAATCTACCTACTACCTACTTACTTGTCCTACCCTATACTATTCTATGCTATGCTATGCTATGCTATGCATATCCCACATTTGTACAATAGTACAATTAACCACTAACCACTTGTACATATCTCCCAGGTACATATTCTTCTCCATACTCTTTATTTAGTACAGACAGGCATACACATAGGCAGGTGGGCTGAATAAGTAAGCAAAGATTTTCATTGTATGGTACACCACACCACAGTTGTTTCTCTTTGCATAGGAACTGTCTTGTCTTGCACATCACTATCTAGTACTGTAGTTTAGTAGTTTCTGTTCACCAACGTCGACACGCCGAGACACATACCTTATGTACCTCCATCTCCATCAGCAACACACTATCTATCAACTACCATTGCCGACCTAACTCCGAGCTTACAGATTCACTTTCAGCAGTACCAGCAGCAGTTACAATCATTTTCCAAAGGTGTTTTTCTACAATGACTTAAATACTCAGGTACAGACGTCGTACAAACAGTACAATGTACGACTAAGATACAGTATTGAGTTTCCCTTCGTTAGCATTCAGTTACTTCATAGTTTCCATCCAGGTAACACGTCCAAGCACATTACCTCCCACATCCAGCCAACTATTCATCCTTCTTAACCATATTCCAATCAAGTTTTGTTTTCCCTCGATTCTACACATCCACACACTCCTAATATTGTGCCATGTGAATTCCAAAGCATTTCTCGCTGACCAGTTTTTTTAACAATTAACAATAGTCCCTCACACAACACGCCACAACAATAATAATAATAATAATAATACTCACTACCAAACTACGAGCTGCACTACAGCTACCGTTATTAAAAGTGTCCAGTCTAAGAAACCCACGCTGAAGCTCCGTCGCCTAGGCAAAGTGGTCAGTATAATCTGAGGCACACCGTTCAAAATTATTCATAGACTCTCTTGAGTAAAGATTAGAATTTTAGGAAAGGAGTACTAGACAAGGTAAAAGTACAGCAACTTTTCCAAAATCAGATCAGCCAATTGGGGATTGACTGTGACTGAAGACTCAAGACTGAAAGTGTTAAATCAAAGTCCTGACTACTAATACCGGCGGTGATGTCGACTCAATGTGAATGAGACTGTACTTGAGTATAAATACGAAATTCTTTATTGGCGCATGTAAATGAAAGGCATCGATGTATACGGATACAATAATTACTGACTAGGAGCAAAGCTTTGTAATATAAGTAGGTATTAGTAAGGCAAGTACTAGGCACACACACACATTAAAATCTCATCATACGTGTGGAGTAATTTGTGCTTCAGCCGGAATACTATAATCATCGTATTAACGTAATTCAAGAGTTGCTTTTGCACGTCTCCACTGCACGTGTATGTACTGATATTCGATTGGGTTGTGTTTGGGAGAGGATGTAGAAGAGGAATAGTTGTATCTGTGCGGATCAGCAGTTGGTGTACGTACGTTTAGCCAGAAGGAGACGGAACGCATCTCTTGTACACATAAGTACGAGTTGAACGAGTGGAGATACAGTAGTCGAGTTGTGAGTGCGTAAGCTCGGAAGAATCATCTCTATGCCGGTTTCAACTTCAACTTCGTCGGCCTCTTCGTCTTCACGTACGCATCACATACACACACACACTTTTTTCCTCATCCATCCCCACACATTGCTCCTTTAACTCCAAGTCTTAACAGTCGGAACATCTCTGACAGGAATTTCAGCAAAACGGACAAACTAACACAACTACACTCATTGTTCCTGCCACTCACTACTCATGTACTCATTCATTCCCTTCAGTCTTGAAAATACTGTCAAATATCTCATTGTACAGTGGATAACGACTGCGATAGTGACAGTCACAGCAGCGCAGACTCAACAAGTCAAAAAGTCACAAGTTTGAGCAGGTACATAATACGTAGTGTGAACGGAAAAACGTAACATGTTCTACAATTTTATTGTAAGTCTCTTCCCGAACTATCAACAATCACAAGAGTGAACAATGTCAAATGTTAATTGAAGTTGAAAACCAATCGATGGTTCACTCCCGACGACAACAACCACAAGATATCCTTTCCATTTGACTTTGACAGAATTTGTGCAGACAGTTGTTGCTACAGTGTCATCGAGTGTATCGTGCTTTTCTTCTGGTTTTCCAGGCCATCAGAGATCAACTGTAATAATTTTCAGTATGAAAACTGTCATTATCTTTCAAAATCCCAAGTGACACTGTATACATGTTTCATTTGATACCTCGTTGTTTATGTTGTTGGTTTGTGAGAACATTTGAATAATTATATCGTGCAATCATGCTCAAGTGGAATCGCAACCCTGATCAACGAACACGAAGGTATTCACTGAGGTAAGAATAAATATTGCTCTTTCAATTTAATTTTCTCTGTACCGTATTTGCAAAGTTGGTACGCAGGCCTTGTCATTGTCAACTTTGTCATTTAGTCGGATCAACTTTCATAGACTCGCTTACCGGCATTCCAATAATATAGCAGGCAGTAATGACCCGGTTATGGATGAAACTGATGAATGAGACTAGTGAATCAGTATTCGAGACCTGCGTAGTATTTGTGCAAATACGGTATGTATCGATATCTAAACATTGTTATGATAATATATATAAAATACTGGCTGGTTATATTGACTACATAATATTATATAGTCCTCTCATAATCACTTGGTACTTGGTTTGGTTGACTTTGACTGTGTCTCTGTCCCTGACTCTAATAACTATGACTATTTGAACGAAAGCCGTGGTCGTGTGGATTGGAACGGCTGTTATTATGGTGGGACAATCAGCATCAGTGCAGTGGTACAAGAGTGGAGTGGTAGAGTATGTACAACTCACATGTAGAGGATTCAAACCTCAAACTGTAACTCTGTAACGAGTTGACCAAGCAATCTTTGATGAACATGTACGTGTGACAGCTCCGGTAATTTACAGCACACCGTCTAAAGAAACATAAGGCTATTAAAAAGTGAGCGGAAACTCAAACTCAAGTTGATGGCTATAAAATTTCCCATTTCTCTTCACTAAACAACTTGGAGCTCAAGTGAAATAAAGAGAAAGAAAGAAAGAGATAAGGAGGGAGAGTAGAGAATGTTCTTCAAAGATATTGACATTGACAGAATTCATAAAATCTCAGTATCTTTAGAACAAAATAGAAGAATACAAACGGTTTTCAAAAGTAAGTTCCGTTTCAAGTCTTTTTGGTCCAGTAAGTTTTTCAAAGCAGGTGTAATACTGAAGTAGGTAGAATTGTTTAGTCAAGTTGGTACTGGAGTGGTTTGTGCAATGATGTGATGCTTCAAAAATACTGATGGTTACAAATCCATACAGGATACAACTGCGTATCTACTGAGATTGTGATAGCCCTGCTTGCATGTAGTCAAAACGATGTGATCATGTACATCTATATTAGTATTGTCAAAGGACACGGAAAAAAACTTGTGTTGCCAGGCCAGACTGGAGTAATTGAGATTGGAGATGTAGGATGGTATGTGCACGTTAGTATGCGTCAAGGAACAGAATGCTAGCCTCAATAATACCACTGCTCTTCCACTTCTACTTCCACCCATTATCTCTTCGGATACCTTAGTAGGTCTTAGTAGGTTGGAACAATTATTATGAACGATTGAAATTCAAAGTCTTGTTGAATTTGAATTGGAATTATACATACACTCTCCAAACTTGAAATCTAGAATTGAAAAATAATACATCTTAAACGAGTTCGCGATTTACAATTGTTGATTAAGAGTTTACTTAATTTCATTTACTAGAGGTTTTTTCAACTCAGAAAATATTTTGAACTCAACTCTAACACAACCAAACCAAGTAGTCCAAATCTTACTCATGGATTGTACATCTCGTACTCGTCTGCATTTCTGATAGTGTACTTACTCATACAAAGTGAATATATATAAAGATGCTCGTATAAAAGTTCTGGTTTTTGGTTCAACTTTTGTGTTCTAATGGATATGTTCCGCAAGTATTTTAGTGAGGAGTGTAAAGCCTGCATAGAAATTACGTAGATACCTATGTATAATTGTCGGCGCTTCCTATTTTGTTTTACCTAATATAGCCTTTGTTATTTTATAAGCAGTTTACATTTTACGATATGCTGAATAGGGAAAAAGCCCGTTTAAGACTTGGACGCATGGATAACTAAATGCTGTTTTAGTGCTCATAAAAAACACTACAGGAATTAAGTATGTCCAATGGATGTTTTTCCTTTGCTCTTTTTCTCTCTCTCTCTCTCTCCTCTCTTCTCTGAGCAATGCAGTGTTGGACAGACTGCAGTGGATGCAGTGCATGGTCGATCCCAATAGAGATGTGTGACTTTAATCAGGGAACCATAAATGTTGGCGACTTGAAAGAATTTATTATGGTAGTCAATTCGAGTGCGGACGGTGTTTGTGTGTAGGTATGTGCATGTGTGTAGTTTTATGCAAGAATGTTTTTTTACGACTGTGAGATGACGTGTACCCTTTTTGTTTTGTATGGATTACCTTTTGATTGCATAATTTCTTCTTATTACCCGACCAAGGAGCTAGACAGGATGTATACATTATTATTAATTAATATTATGATTTTACGATGTTCGAGAAGGGTTCGTTTCGTTTCATGTCGATTCACCCATGTCCATGTCCCTCACACGTACAAACACAAACACTCTGCCTACTCTCCTGGTTTGTCTTCACTTAACTACTTTACTATAGTCTATATCATTTCTCGATCTTGGCGAGTTTGCACTGCATCTGCATCATTTGTCGTTACTCTTTCTACTCGTGTACTAACAAGATACGAGTTGTTGCTTCTGCTGATGCTGTTGTTGTTGTTGTTGTTGTCCAAGTTGAATATTGGTGCTGTCTACTACTACTCTCATGTGCTTCGAATCAAGCTCTACAGAATTCTCTGGACTAGTACATAAGTATGTAAATGTTAAAGGATTTCTTAAGGAGCTAGACACGGTACACAGTACAAAAGTGGCAGAGGAAGGGATACAAACACAGATAGTTTCCACAGTTGCATGCATACCTACATGCGTACACAACTACATTCATACATACAAAGGTGTTTATATCTATATACAAGTCAGAAGGAAAGGACCCTTGAGAAGGCATGTGTTCAGGTAGTCCAACTTGAATGCATTTTAATGTACATATTGTTAATGCAAATAGTTGATGGAAGGAATAGGAAAGGTTGTAGAGGTACCTACTATTGAAAATACTCGAGTTATTGCATGCCAAGTAGAACTTGTTATAAAGGCGTAATCATTGAGCACTCGGTTTTTTGACAAGTTATGTTCATGCTATTATGTAATGTTCCATGTTAGTGCTGTCACTTGATGCACTAATTGGTAGCAAATGAAGCATTACAATCAATTCAACACACAACCAAGTCCGGTAGGAATTCAATAGAATCATCGACAAGCAATTCATTGTGGGCGTGTTCACCTCCTCTTATTTATCGGCGAAACTTGCAGAATTAGTGAACAATAATGGGTTATAAATGTTGACCGGTAGCAGTTGATTTTAAATGCCTCTTGATCTGTAATCCAATCTCCTTTGACATTTTCTTAGAGGATTATTTAGTGGTCTAAGGGTGGTAGTTATCTTGCGTTAAAGAGTGTCGACTTATACGTGTGCGTGTGCAACTGTGAAATACGGGTCTAAATAACGAATTGCACAATATCTGGTAGTTTTTGCACTTGGTGACGATGAGGTAAGGTGTTGCAGTTAAAATATTGCTTCAATGCACTGCAAACGATTGCCAACACTCAAGATATTATACCAATGTACCTATGTAGATGTATAAGATGTGAATATAATACAGATTTGCTCGCGTTAATTCCACTTTTTTTACTCCCCATACTTGTAGTGGAATTGATAGTGTCACAATTTCAAAGTCTTGGATAAAGGGTTATAATCATTAATCATAATGGTGGGTGTAGGTAAATCATCATAGGAAGATCGGAAGAATAAACGAAACAACTTAATAGTTACATCATTGGTAGTATTTAGTACGTAGGGAGTCGCGACCACAACTACACATGTGGGATGTATGATTACAGGAATTGAACAGAAAATTATACGGTAGCCAGATCTGGTACACATATAATATAGGGTAGATGCTTCTCGTCTTTGACTCTAGTAATTTGCAATGGAATTGAATGGTAGAAACGATGAAATTCATAGTGAAATTCATCTTGAAATGCTAACCATTACATTACATTACATTGTATTGGATTGCATTGCTTTGCATCGCGTTGCGTTGTATGGAATAACAAAACAACACAGACGCGCTCGTACGTGGGTAGTGGGTAGCTATGTAGGTATGTATTGTAGGTAATTTGGAGTAAACAGGTACTTAACACTACCTGCCCTCGTAGAGTGACGTGAGCGGGGGAAATGTCGTTGAAGAATTGTGTAGAAATCA
>JAAXYX010004724.1:0-11936 GCA_036851915.1 Ptenothrix huangshanensis
TGCTCCAATACTTGCTCTAATATTTAATTTCAGAATAGAATGACTCAGTTTCAAAGAAGTTTGCTCTTCAATTGTTGAGGGAGTCTCGAGACAAAAAATATAAAGCCGTCACACTTACATAATATGCCAAAGGAGAAGACAACGACGTGGTAAGAGGATCAAAGGGAAGCGTAGCTTTTCCTATTGTGAAAATTACCACCACCATCGCATCACTCTTCTCCATTCTCCATATGAAAAAGATGAGGGATTATTTGATTGGCAGTCTCTTAGTGGATCTTATAATTATATGCTTGCAGTGGTTATCTCACTTGAGCTTAATTAATTATGTTCAGTATGAAAATAACAGTTTGTCTACACATTCATACCTGCTCCCTTATCAACTTTTCATTTCTTCCTACCTCTGTAAAAATCATACATTATCTAAAAATCAAAACATAAATCTAAAGATAAATAAAACCTTCCCTATATTTTATAAATATGCTTAAAGTGTAGTGAACTTAATGAGGAACTGATTAATTTTCCATAATCATAATTTATAAATACTTTTGTAATATCAAGTACTAATTAGAATACTTGGATGTAGAATGTAGAAAAAAATTAAATTGGATAAGAGTTCTGCTATAGTAGGAGGTGCTAGAAAAGTGAATCTGTTTCTTCACCCTCCTCATTCTATTATCATTATTATCACTATTAAATTGCACGATGCCTCTGCTATTAGTATTTTAATTCCTACGCTCAAAATGATGACCTTTCGTTATAATAATATATTTAATAATAAAATTGTTTAATAATATAATTACATAATAATATTAAAATGTTATAATTTTTCACATTACGATACACATGGAAATTGTACATGGGTGTGAAATAAGTTGGAAAAACTTACATGTCCAAATTTGTGGAAAACAAGATACTGTTCTGTAGTGGGATTGTGGCCCACATTGCCAAGTTTCCTGGTCGTAAACTGATAAATAGTGATCAAGTGAAAGTTTAGTTTTGAAATAGAATTCAGGGTTAATGCCATTCCATTTTGTTTTCGCTGCATTACTCTAAAAGCATGCACACTCACACGCACTTTTTCTTTTACTATGTCTATTAATAGGAATAGGAAGGGCGTGCATTGAGGAGCCGAAGCCGAGTGCAGTGGAAGAGTGTATCGGTTTGTCGTACATTTATATCCGCATTTGTGAAGCACTTCCTGAAGATGAGCCAAGGTTCACAACATTCAACCATTCAACACAGCCGCGTTAGCCAAAATTAACCATAATCATATGAACATAAGAACAACTTGTGTTCACATAATAAAATTAGACAAGGTATTTACGCTTTTCTTATTTGTTTCGAGCCGAGTGTGTGTATAATACACGGAGGATTGTACACACACACACACACACACACGAGCGGAGAAAAATAAATACAGAGGATCATTGCGTAACTCGTGGAGATGTATACGTAGGCACGTATGTAGATAAGTGTACACAGAGACTGAATGAGTTTTTACACATATGAGAATATGGCTATGGCTATGGCTATGGCTTCGTGGCATTTACGACTCTAGAAGTAGAAGTGAAGCTGTGGGAGCGTGAGTGTAACATTCTCCCTCAAATATTGGCAACTTCACAACGGAGGTGTTTGCAGTGGAATCGCAATGGAAATGTACAATGTTGGCAAATAGAGGAAGAAAAGACGTAATGGGATGGGATATGTGTACGCGGATAGGCTGAAAGAAAAGGCGAGACTTTTGAGGAAGCAGAGAGTAAACAGAGAAGTGCATGATGATGATGATGATGCTTCTCCAATAAGTCTGTTTGGGTCTGCATATTCTATGTACGTACATTCCACACTCCACGCTCCTCCATCCTCACTTCACATTCACATTCACATTCACATTCACATTCAGACACACAAGAGCCAAAAGAGTTTGAGTAGTAGATGGTTCCATACNAATAGAGGAAGAAAAGACGTAATGGGATGGGATATGTGTACGCGGATAGGCTGAAAGAAAAGGCGAGACTTTTGAGGAAGCAGAGAGTAAACAGAGAAGTGCATGATGATGATGATGATGCTTCTCCAATAAGTCTGTTTGGGTCTGCATATTCTATGTACGTACATTCCACACTCCACGCTCCTCCATCCTCACTTCACATTCACATTCACATTCACATTCACATTCAGACACACAAGAGCCAAAAGAGTTTGAGTAGTAGATGGTTCCATACCTTGTCCTTAAAAATAGTCCATGACAGAGACTTTGCCAGCGGTAACATTGACCAGGATAAGTCCTAAGCACCGTGAAGCATGTGCCATACCAAAACGAAGTAGAATATTTGCCCCAGCACCTTCACCCAATCCAATCACATATTTGATGTGCAGGAAATCCAGCACGGTCACTAAATCTTCTCCCAACATCTGCATCGTAGGAAATGCGAAACTGTCAAGTAGATCAGAGAGAAAGAAGAGCATGTTAAAACCATGTATCGTATCGTATCGTAATCGTATCGTATCCCAACCGGAGCAACTTCAATACATCAATCATTCCACAATCCTACATTTTTCCCCAAAAAATCTCAAGATTTGAAGATTTCAATTTGTGTGTCATGCCATAATAAAATATAATGTAATGCTGGTAGTAGTTCCAGATCTCATGAGAATATCGTCGTGTATGCTACGGGGTAGACCACATCCTCTGTTTATTATTATCCACACACCTACGTCCCACGCATCGATCTTGGAATGTCACAGAGAGTTTCCTTGGGTCCTAGCGTGGCATCACATTCACTGGAAATAAATCCATGTGCATCTATGTACCTACCTACGTAGAGTTTGTCTGGAAGTAGGTACCTACCCTTGTGTGTATGTCTGTAGGTTGTTTGTTTGTAGGTATGTGTGTCTGGGTGAAATACGTTAAGGGGACGAGAAAAAAGTCAGTGGATACACAAGTTGTGTTGTTTGAGCATAAAACACTTTTCTTGGATTTGTAGCAGAAAGTAAAATGTACGTTACACATCTATCTAACTCTTCCTCTTTTTGTGTAAGTTGGTTGCCAACATTCTTGGCGCTCTATTATCGATTTTCAAAGCCCCAACAAAGTATGCACATTATCCTCCAAGTAAGCCCTGTAACTTAACTTTCTACATTAAAATGCAATCCAAGTTCTTGTTAAAAGGAATCGGTATGTAGATGCTTGCTTCCTTGGTCGGTCGGTCGGTCGGTCGGTCGGTCGGTAGGTAGGTTGGTTGGTTGGCTGTGGCAAAGTACTCAGTGAGCCAGGCGACCATCCCCCTTTCTTCCACTCCAGGTGATAAAAATACTGTCACTCTCTCCCATGCCTACCTTCCTATCCTCACTCTCGCACTCTTACCATTTACAATCTTATTTATTTTTCATCTGCAATACACACTTTCTCCGAAAATCTACCATAAACCTTTGATTCGAGTTCGAATTCCGATCCGATTCCGATTCCGATTCCGATCCCGATCCCGACGCTCCCGTCAACTCTGCATGCTGAGTACTCCCTTCCCTACCTATTCTAATATGTAGTAAGTAGGTACCTTTGCTTCGCTCTGAAAACGAGTCTACCTACTACATACATAGCTACACATTGAGATGCGTGGGAGGTACATAGGAAAGGAATGAGACGCAACCAACTGCATCAACGTTCAAGACCAAGTCCAAGTCCAAGTCTAAGTAAGTCCAAGTCCAAGTCCAAGTACAAGTCCAACCGTCCCCAATGTAAAATCAACTGTAGTGTTGGCCAAGATGCGGAATGCTACAGAATGAGACTTATCCCAAGAGTACAGATAGCTTGAGTAGGTACCTATGTATGTAACTATGTAGAGCTAAAACTTGGTTCAGCTCATTCCTTAATTGAGTTTAGTCGAGTAAATGATCTTGGAAAGAGTTTAAGGAGGATTTATCTTGAAAATCCTTTGCAGGATTGGGAGTATTAGGAATGGTAGGCGATAGAATGAATGGTAGGTTACAGGAAGCGAAGGAATTGCTCGTTAAAACTTTGTCGCGTTCTTTCCCTAATTGTTGATTCATTTATGAGCTAAAAGTATTTGGTGTGTATGTATATCAGGATTGAGAATGAAGAGATAGAAAGAAAGAGAGAGAGAGAGAGAGAGAGAGAGAGAGAGAGAGAGAGAGAGACTTACTCGTCGGCAAGATCGCCGGCATTATCCTCTTGTCCCGGCACCTGGCAAATGCATAACATTTTAATTAAATTCCATTTTAAAGCTTTCATTTTTTTCAATATTAATTCTTGAGCCATAAGTTGAGTAAACTAGACAAGCATGTTTCTCGGGAAAGAACATGCTCGACTGCTTCCTCACTTTCGCTCGCTCTTGGCTTGGCTTGGCTTCCTGGCTCCATATCCCATAGTCTTAACTATTTAGTAGATGTAAAAGTAAAGTAAAAAGGAGAGAAAGAAAGAATAGATTGCATACGTCAACGTGAATAAAAACGGATCTCTCCTTGATTTCTTGCATACACGGGTGCTCCACGAAGTCATGGAAAGACGTATCTGCGGGGTATAAAAATTCATTCAGGAGTCGTTCCAGTCCTCGTAATTTACTTGATCATGACTATGACATCCCATCAAAACTACAACTGCCTCAGACGGTGTTTTTATTTAAATATTTTATTTCATTTGCTCTAAGCCATGAGTCACTTACGGTTACATCCTAGATCATGAATGGTGAGGAAAACCGCTCGTTTGTCTTGCTGGGAGAGATCGCCCTATAAAATTCACATTCAAAATATATCATCATCTAACTCACCATCAACCAACACATATCTAGAAATACATACATACATACACACATACATACGTACACAAAGCATTTCCTACTCCCATTCCCAATGTCACTCTCACTCTCTACTCTCTACCTACCTACATAATATGTACCTACACATTATATAATATATGTAATGTAATGCTATAAGACTATAAGATTTACATGGTCCACTATAAAAGTAAAACTTTATTATGTACCATCTTTTTTATTTTTATGTCAATTTTAAGGGTACTCACAATTTTTCCTCAATACATTATCCCATAAAAATCCTTCCGATTATGGTTTCCTTCTCTACATCTTTACCTTCACCTACTCCTACTCCCACTACAAATAGGTACCCAAACTATAGCACTATCTGTATACGTGTATACCTAAGTAAGTACCTATATTAACTCCATTTCACAAAGGTCTAATACATACAGGCAGACCAAGATTTATTTGAAAGCTCAAACATTACTTATGGTTCAACTTTTTCCAATATTTCCTTTCGCTTTTTATTATCCTGGCCTATCGTTTTCATTCTTTGCATTGCATTCCAGATCGGTTTCGAATCATTCGCGTAGTCACCTCGCACTACAATGTACAATACAAACCAGAACGAGTGTTACAAACTAGACCTTTTATCTTATTCCGTGTGGATTAGTACTCAAGGTAGGTAGGTCTAGGACTATGCATGTCTCCAGGTACATAATAATTTGTATGTGTTCAATTTGAAGCAGGTATTTCCAGTTGAAAAAAATCCCGTTGAAAAATCGAATTTTAAAAAAAGGAGACAAACATAAAGGCAATAATATACTGGCTTGGCGTTGGCGCAGCCCGGTCGGGCAAAGTAGGTATGTCGGGTATGTAATGCAATGTTTACAATGCAAACAGATGGATGTTGGATTTGAAATCTTTGAAATCACTTGGAACTACTGGATCTTGGATTGGAGCACCGGTTGCAGGTTGCACTATCTTAATTGCAAACTTCTCCAGAAAAAACCTTGTATTATCATAAATTCCGATTCCGAACATGCTCATATGTATGCATGTACAAGCGGGGTTGGCTTTGAGAAGGAATTACCATGTGAATAAGATGCTCCTTGCATTCAATCATTTCCTTATCCATTGATAAGAAAATGAATTTCAATAATAAACATTTCATTGGAAGAGGCACTCATATGCATGCATGTATGTATGTGTGTGTGTGTCTGTATGCATAGGAAGGCATCTGCTTTACATAGATTAAGCCTGGGTGTATAGTGTCAGTGCTGACTGTCAGTCTTCCAAGGGTATGTACCTACATATGTATGTAGTACAGTATTGTGGAGTACCTACGCAGGAAAAGCAAAACTGATTGAGGATTGAGCAACCGTGCAAAAATGAATTCTGTGCAAGAACGAACCATTCTTTAGTGTCTACTGTACCATTGATTCTGTCATGTTAGAAAATCCTAATGTGACTTGACTTTTTCAGACAGGACTTATGTCGATTCTCAATTCTCAGAATCCTCCGTGAATGCTACATATACTGTAGCCGTCAATATCTTCTCATATATACTTATATGTAATTCTTTCAATCCCACCAAAAATAAGAAGGAAGGAGGCCGTATTATCTACAGGGTTGCGCAAGGTGGCAGAAAAATTCAGACTTTCTCTTATCGTTAGACCTACTCTTGGATTTAAGTTTCAATTGTACGTTATTTAGTTTAGATAAAATAAAATAGAAATATGTACTAAAAGCTGTACTAACAAAATGTAGGTACTATTTATTTATTGCCTTTTGCTAATCAAGCATCTCGTTTTTAAAGGATTTTATCAATTAAATCGATAGGTATACATTTCCATTTTTTGGGGACTTTGAATTAGCCATACATGAAGGAACCATTATGTAGGTATAATATGTACAAAATATCTGTATACTTATTAAAACTTGTGTCTTTTGGCACCGATAAATCATTGGAAAAGTCCCGGTGTAGTACTTTGTTTTTTTATTGTATTTTGTTGGGAAAAGGGGTAAGAATGGAAGGAACGCAACGTGTGCAATAAGTTACCTTCAGATGTGGGTGTTGTTTAGCTTTGGGCCCTAAATCTACTATGCTTATATAGAATCCTTGCTATAGGTATATAATTAGCTTCCGGAATTTCGCTGAAAATCAAATTGTGAGCGTGACAAACTCAAGAGCGAGTTTGAATGTAACTCAAAATTGGAACTCTCCTACCCTGGCCTGTCACAGGAATAAAAACTATCCGGGAGTACAAATACATACATACATATAGGAAGTAGTTACGGAGTTACGGTACTTGTTCACTCATGTTCGAATTGGGAAAAAAACACCCGATGAGGTACTCATATAGCGCCAGTGGACTATTTCTTTCTTTTACTATTTTTCTCTGATCTTCTTGACATTTTAGCAGAAAACAAAAATGTTCTACATTCATCCTATCTGTAACAAAAATTTACTACTTTTCTCTTTCCTTGGAGAATTTCGAGTCTTTTGTGAGACGGTAGACGGTACATAGTAACAGTAACAGAGTGGAATGGCCTGGTCTGGTCTGGTGTGGCATGGCGTGGCATGGCGTGGCATGAAGGAACAGACAGGACGAGACAGTCGTACATGGGGAACAACGAACAAGTTTATACATGTATACAGAGCTAATACTAATCAAGTTGCTGAGTCTTCACTCCTCTGTGTTATTGGACGGAACGAAAGCATTTCTATCTGAAGGGAATGGAGGAGAGTCGAGAGGAAGTGGAACCCAAACCAACGGGTTACTTCTCAATCTTTTAGTCCCGAAAATTTTTATTTCCAATTTATTATGATTTGGACACATTCGACATTCAGATGACGCGATTTCCAATCCAATTCAACTGATCTCATCGTTTTCTCTCTGGCTTCGTCCTAAAGGTCTTCAATTGGGTTCCAATCCCGAATAAACTAAAATGTGGATGACAATTATGTTTTCTTAAAGCATCCAATTTTCTTCAAAAAGGCATTAGGCATACATACATACATATAAATATATATATATATATATATATATATAATTATATGTATGTAGGGGACACGAAGGAGATGCATACATATGCAGCATGACTTGCATACTACATACTTCTGGACTGTCACTGCCGGAGTGGAAAATCTAATATTATAGTGTGTGGACAGTCACTTGTTCCCAAACTGTACTTAACCACGCGGTAAAGATGAAATTCAAAATTCTAATTCCGGCTCCATTCTCATACTCCTCTGTGGCATGGATACAATAAAAATTCTCCAAAAGTGTCTTTCTACTGTCGACATGGGCATGTATTACAGAATAGCACAGCACAGTACAGCCAAACCAAGGTTATTTCATCCACAGAGGTCATGAATTCCAGTGTGAAATAGTTTCATTTTCATTCCATTTTCCTTTGCTGAGGGCATTGAAATTTTTCAAAATTCCCCAAATACCGTTCTTCGCCGCTGGAAAATTCAAATATGTGGATTTTCATTGGTTGTGGTTGGTCTACATGTTGTGGGGAATATGTGTAGAGACGTAGATTGTTGTAGATTGTCAAGTCGAAGTTGGGTGAAAGAGGGAAAGGGATGCAAAGTGCAATGCAATGCAATGCAATCCAATGCGAGAAAATGTCGCTGTAGGTCCTCTCTTTTTCTAGGATGGATACAAACAATGAAAAAAATTACTTGTTCCTGGATTCACAACTGTCGACTCGATGCTGTCGCCGGTGTTGAAGAGGGGAAAAATGAAGACGACAGAGGAAGGAAGGATGCTGTAGAATGCATCCTTTCCCATTCTCGGATCCTCTGGGTCTGCAGTCTTGTGGTATGGTATGGTATGGTATGGTATGATATCGTGTGGATTTTGGTATGGTTATGGTGTTGGTGTGGGATGAGACTGAGTGCACGGGTAGCACACAAGGTTTTGACTCCGACATCACCTACGGTGACTTGGAGTCTTGGCTGGTTGCCAGCGCAGGAGTCAATCGTCAATCATTTGTTTGGGAGCCATTCCGCCTTTCCTTTCACTTATTCCAATTCACACACACACCACCACACCACACCACACATAGTCACAGTCACAGGGATGAGACACCACGAGCGCAGACAGAGGACACAAGTGCAAGTTGTACTGTACTTACATTACGTTACATTACATTCTATTCTGTTCTGTTCTATTCTCTTCTGTCCTATTGTCTTCCCTCTTTGTGCAAAAAAAACCTTGTACACTCAAAATTCGATTTTATCCTCTGTACCCTCCAATCCTTTGAGATCCAATCTAGCTCTTCAGCAATGAACATTTGATATTTGGAATTTGGTTTTGAATGTGAAATGTTCTAAAAGTCTTTGATTCTATCGAGGGCCTTGTATGTATGTATGTGGTATGTATTCGGGCTGCATACGAATACGAATCACTACACTTGATCGCGTTTTATTAAACAGTAAACAGTTGGTCAATCAGTCTGTGAAAGAAAAAATACAAGAGACCGTTCTGTGCTCAAAATCCTTAAGTTGTTAGCCGTACTCTGTAGAAATTATCGAAAGGAGTCTGCGAAGCAAAAGGAGCAACGCTATTTAACTTTGCTGAAATTGCACAACGTGCGTGTATGCAGGCGCGGATCCAGAAGGGGGGCTACGGCTACAGGCCTGTATGACCCCTCCATGAAGATGAAATTATGAACTGATATAATCAGCGTTTTACAAAATTTACAGTAGATATAATGCATTTTTTGAAATTTACAAGAAAACAGGTGCAGTTTTTAAAATTTACAAGAAAACAGGTGCAGTTTTTTTTAAATTTATAAGGAAACAGGCGCCGTTTTTTAAAAACAAGGAAACAGGCGCCGTTTTTTTAAATTTACAAGAAAAAAGGCGTAGTTTTTTGAAATTTACAAGAAAACAGGCGCAGTTTTTTGAAATTTACAAGAAAACAGGAGCAGTTTTTTTAAAATTTATATAAAAGCAGGTGGAGTTTTTTGAAATTTGCAAGAATATAGGTGCAGTTTTTTAAAATTTACAAGAAAACAGGTGCAGTTTTGTTGAAATTCAGAAGAAAACAGGTGCCGGTTTTTTCAATTTGCATAAAAAACAGGTGCAGTTGTTTTTCGTTTGCACAAAAACAGGTGCCGTTTTTTGAAATTTACAGTAAATGTAATGAGTTTTTTTCGTTAGCCCCGTTCATGAACTTTTTCTGGATCCGCCCCTGCATGTATGTATTACTGGCCCTAGCTTAATGCTTAACATGAGTCCTCGAACATTTCCGATCCATGAAGGATCCTTCAACTTGTAAAATTGATACTCGTTTCTAATGTTCGATACGGATTTCTTTTTCGCTTCACAGAGTCTGCTTTTGAGTTTTTGTATTTTGCACAACCACTCCAACTGCACCATGACCATGAGTGAAGGAACTAATGTAAGAGATGGATATATTTGAAAAGACTGTTGGCTCACCATTATCATGTCACAACCAACACAAATACAAAACATGAACATCCAACAAATGTACAGGGAGCAGAAAACACAACACAACTACACAACACTCAAAGAACTAAAGTCAACAAACCAATCAACAAAGTTTCCTTCCCATTTCCATTCCCTCAACTTCTCCAAGGAAAGAAAATCTGTTTTCTTCCTTAACACTACACTACACTACTTACTTACGTTAGAGTCCTCACAGCCTGCAATATATTTTACTCTTAGCCCACCAAGTCACATTTGAACTTGTCTACCTCTACATTCTACACACATACATACACATACACATACACATACACATACCTACTTCTTTACGACACATAATTACACGTATGCATTTCCTTAAAAAATATCAGAGAGAACATTCTCAATTCTCCAAACACTAGAAGTCACACGGCTAAAATCATATTTATGAAAAAGTTTACAACCTTCTCCATCCAATTTATGCGGAAATTACCTCTCAGTTTTGAATAAAGGAACAAAATGATTATTTGTGACCTATGATCTCCGGCTTTATGTAATTGCTTTCTACATATGTACATACATACTTCACATTCACAGTCTAGACTTTTGCTACTACACATACAGATAATAGGCAGTAAAAATTTTATAGAGCGTAGGGAAGAGAGAAGAGAGTCACGTACCTGAATGTAGATACTGAGTGGTCCACACCGTTCAGTAGGCACCAAGTGCTTCTGTAATTTAAACAAAACATCAAATCCATCATTTAATAGGAATGTAAAAAACTTGTCAGGTTATCCTCCTCCCCATAAAGATGTCACGCGATTAGCGAAATGAGAAATTAATACGTCTGATTCTGAATCTCTGGAGTCTCGTTAAGACCGAGCTTTATCGTGACAATTCGGATATCGTTGCGTTGCGGTGCTGTGCGGTGTAGAGTTTACATAATTCTAGGATGTGATTCTATATACGCTAAAAATAAATAAGGATGGTAATGGTAGGTCACACATGTAGGTAATTAAACAAAGGAGCAGGTATAATACTGCCTTCCCATCCCCTACCTTTGGGTAGGGAATCTATCCTCTCTATTGACTTTACCAATTGGGACGACAAAGGAGAAAAAGCGACATCGACAGCCCCGAAACCCCAGCCCGGCTTTCTACATAGTAGGTACCTACATAGGTAGATACATCCCTCGACTTTGACTGGATTCGCGTGGGTTATTGTCTCGCAGTGAAATTGTGCAGGCGTGTGGGTAGTGTAGTAACTGAGATCACCCCGAATCTGTATCAAGATCCCAAAGTGGCAGTAAATGAGAGCTTATTGCGTGGTTCCATTGAAACGGAGATGCAGAGCAGAGCAGAGCGACAAAGTCACAGTCAGAGCACACTGTAGGTAGGTAGGTAGGTACTTATGCATGTGAATTGTGTGGCCATGTTCGTCGTTCCTACATGGTATATGGGTATCAAGGGGCTGGGGTGAAGTACGTAGAAAGTACCTCCATGGAAGCACATTTCCTTGGCTGATACAAATGAAAGTGTTTTTTGAAGGCTTTGCCTTACGGTACCTACGGTGGCCTTGGCGTGGTGGTACATACACACACATACATACCTACATACCTACATGGGTTGTAGGTTGTAGGTTAAGCCACTGGGTTGTATCGATTTCTGTAAAACTTTAAATGTTCCATGGTTGATATCTGCACTGTACTGTGATCCCGCCAG
>JAAXYX010004725.1:0-11933 GCA_036851915.1 Ptenothrix huangshanensis
GATTGGTATGTGGTAAGTAGTTTAAGAGAGGAGAGTGAAAGATGATTCGTTTTTGAGTATTCTTTCTGGATCTGGCGGTGGTTGTATGGTTGGTGTTGGTATTATTGGTTTGGTTGTTGGTTGTCGCTATGATAGGATGGATGGATGAATGAATGGAATGGATTTTGTCTGTTTTGTTTGTTGATGGGTTATTTGGAGTGATTGTTTCGACAAGGTCTTTCTTGTGTGGTTTGTTAATTGGTCTGGTTGTTGGTTGGTTGTTATTGTTTATGAAGATTGTCTTCAAGTTCACTTGCAGTTATGTTTGCTTTGTGTAGTAGAATGTCAAATGGGTATGTTTGGCTGAATTGCATGTTATGAGGTTATTGAGATGTGTGGATTTCAAATGACAGTTTAATATGAATCTTGAATTCTTTCAGATCAAAATGAGCTCACACGGGCCCAAGCTTTTCTGGAGCAAGCCGCTCAAACTAACTTTGTAAGTTGACATCTTTTTATTTCGGTTTGTGTGGAAGATGACAAATATTTTTTCCATTTAATATGTAGCAAAAATCGAATATATGATTATTGACTCAGGTATTCATCATTTTATGATTTTTATTTAGCCCGAATATATTCGAAGTTTGTCCGAGGTACTTGTGCATGCTGGCTATAGTCCAGTGGCTCGTATGGCATCAGGCCTACAACTGAAAAATTTGTTAACATCGAAAGATGCTAATGTTAAAGCACAGCATCAAACCCGGTGGGTCCAAGGTCTACCGGATGACATAAAGCAATTGGTGAAGAAAAACGTAAGTGCATTGCAAGGCTTCGTGTTCGTGTCTAAATATGCATTTAGTGTTATGGAATTAGTAAGTGGAACATTATTAGTTTGTTGTGACTGACGTTGTGACATAATTTGTTTCTTTTTACATCAAATTTCAGGTTTTAGGAGCATTAGGTACAGAAACCACACGTCCTAGCTCTGCTGCACAATGTGTTGCCTATATTGCTGTTATCGAATTAGGTCTGAATCAGTGGCCGGATCTTATTGCTACACTAGTAAATAATGTAGCTATGAATGCGATACAGTCATCAGAACTTCTCAAGGAAGCTTCGCTAGAAGCTATCGGATATATATGCGCGGAAATAGTAAGTTGCATTCAGCGAGAAATCTATTCATATGTGATTCTACTAAGATAAAGATGCACCGGAAATGGTAGCATAACTAATTAGGGCCAAAAACAGGATGATCAGATGTTAACTTGAATATATTTATTTCACAGGATCCTCAGATTTTAGCTTCACAAAGTAACAACATTTTAACAGCAATCGTCCATGGTATGAAGAGGGAAGAGCCATCAAACCGTGTTAGATTAGCGGCTACCAACGCTCTTTTGAACTCTTTAGAATTTACTAAATCAAATTTTGAAACCGAAGTAAGTAATTAATTGAATTAATAACTGCAATACATTATACTTCTAAATTTGTTGGTGTTTACACTGTTTACATGTGTCCTATTATCGCGTGTCCATTTGTCTCCTGTGGCTTTGTGTATTTATTTGTGCTATGTTTTGAAACAGTCCGAGAGGCATTATATCATGCAAGTGGTTTGTGAAGCAACTCAAGTACAAGACACACAAGTCAAAGTAGCGGCTCTCCAGTGCTTGGTCAAAATAATGTCACTTTACTATCAGCATATGGAATATTATATGAATTTGGCCTTATTCGCTATAACAATGGAAGCTATGAAATCTGACGTCGATGATGTTGCTCTTCAAGGCATTGAATTTTGGTCTAACGTTTGCGATGAGGAAGTAGATCTAGCTATTGAAGCTAGTGAGGCCAGCGAGTATGGGCGCCCACCACAAAGGACTTCACGGTTTTACGCCAAAGGAGCTCTTCAGTACTTGGTTCCTGTCTTAATTCAAACTCTAACAAAGCAGGTAAGTTATTTGTTTCTTAGGCATCTGTGCTATGTTTTGTTGAGCATTTCCGTGGAGGATTTCGTGTTAAAACGTGGCCTCTGAAATAAGTATTTTGGTAGCTAACGGGTTATTTTGTCTGTGGATGTGTAGCAAGATTCAAATGATGACGATGATGACTGGAATCCTTGTAAAGCTGCTGGAGTCTGTCTCATGCTCCTTGCCAATTGTTGTGAAGACGATATCATTCCGTTTGTAGTACCTTTTGTTCAGTCCAATATCAAACATGATAATTGGAGATTCCGAGATGCTGCCGTTATGGCTTTTGGTTGCATTATGGAAGGTCCAGATCCGTCAGCAGTGAAGCCGTTAGCAGAAGAAGCTCTTCCAACTCTGATAGGCTTAATGAAAGATATTCATGTAGTGGTACGAGATACCACGGCATGGACACTTGGAAGAATTTGTGAAGTTGTGTCAGAAGCAGCCCTTAATCCCAATCACTTGGGTCCCTTGCTGGATGCTTTAGTGAGCGCCTTACAGTCGGATCCCCGAGTGGCTTCCAATGCGTGCTGGGCAATTAGTAGCTTAGCCGAAGCTGCATATGAAAAAGCTTCTGAGGGAAGAGCAGATGACTCTAACGAACCGGATACTTACGTTTTATCGAGATATTTTAGACTCATTGTTGACAAATTGTTAGCTACCACAGACCGTCCTGATGGTGGACATGTAAGTGAAATCTCCCGACAAGACATTTTTAAGATTTTGTAAAGTATGTATCATAATCATCTTTTTCTAGAAGCTAATTTGCGTTTTGACGTGTAATTGTAATCACAGGCTAATCTACGTCCCGCGGCTTATGAAGCTCTTATGGAAATGATCAAAAATTCCCCACGCGACTGCTACGATACAGTGCAAGCCACTACGCTTATTATTTTGGAACGTCTCAGAGCCGTCTTACAAATGGATTCCCTTCCTACTGGTGGAGACCGTACGCAATGTAACGAATTACAAAGTTCTCTTTGTGCCACCCTTCAGAGTGTATTGAGAAAAGGTAATTGAATCTTTGTATTTGTCCTGGTTATACCGGTGCTTCATAATTGGTGTAATTATAATAGGTGAATTTTGTGGATCATAGTAGAGTATATCTACCGTATGTAATTAACATGCTGTTTGATGAATTGATTTCAGTAACTCCTCAAGATGCTCCAAAAATCTCGGATGCAGTCATGGAAGCATTATTGCAAATGCTTACCGGTCCTGGTGGTCAGTCTGGTGGAGTTCAGGAGGATGCTCTTATGGCCATCTCAACTCTTACTGAAGTCATGGGCGAGGGCTTCATTAAATATATGAATGCATTCAGACCTTTCCTACTCCATAGTCTTCAGAATACAACCGAGCAAACGGTAATTAGGCTGTTTTGTTGAGATAATTTTATACAGGCCGATGGACTTTGAAGGTCATATGATAGATACATGTGTTAATTTATTCTAAACTACCTTAGGTTTGTTCTGCTGCCGTTGGCGTAAGTGGAGATATTTGCCGTGCTCTTGGAAGTAAAGCTGCGCCTTATTGTGACGACATCATGCAGTTATTGCTTCAGAATTTAGGGGTAATGTGCTATGATATTGTTATAATTACATCATTCCTTCAGAAGTTTGCACTTATGTATATAGGTTCATCCATTTTGCACTTCAGGGTGATTGATTATGCATTCGTTAAATACCTTTACAGAATGGTAATGTTCATCGTTCGGTGAAGCCTCAAATTCTATCCGTTCTCGGAGATGTTGCTCTAGCCATAGGGCCAGAATTTAAGAAATACTTAGATGTTGTCCTTCAAACTCTTGTTCAAGCGTCAGAAGCCCAGGTTGATAGGGTTAGTACATTTGGTTTTTTTATTCTGTAAACTTTCTTGTATGGGTTTAGAGTCGGTACAATTGTAGTTTTTGGGGCAGATACTTTGACATTTGATCTAATTTTTTTATTTTTTTGTTCCAGAATGACTATGAAATGGTAGACTACCTATGTGAATTAAGGGAAGGTGTATTGGAAGCGTATACAGGAATTATTCAAGGATTACGAGGTGATGCATCTAGCTCTGGTGTACCAGGTGGAGCCGTAACTCCTGATTTGGCTATGATTGAACCTCACTTGCCACACATAGTGCGGTTCATTTGTCAAGTTGCAGGAGATCAAGAGAAGACTGATGGAAACGTTGCAGCATGTGCTGGACTTGTTGGGTAAGTATCGTACAATCTGCATACAACAATGTTTTGCATATTTGATTGTTAATTGGTAGTTTAGCTGTGAATAATTTTTATACATTGATATACGTCTACCTACTTTGTTCATTTAACTTTCAAATCTGTAATTTTTATTACAATTGTGATTTCCAATTGTCCTCTTTACAGTGATCTCCTGGTCGGTTACGGTGCAAGTATTCTTCAGCTGGTTGACAATGAATTTGTAACTGAGCTTCTTAATATAGGTAGAAGGTCCAAGACAGGAAAAACTAAGATGTTATCAAGTTGGGCTTCCAAGGAACTCCGGAAACTCAAGAATCAAACATCTGCTGCAGCCAGTTGGTAAGTTTATAGGTAGTGGACGAAAGAAAACGCATGAATCTTGTGTTCCATTGTTTGAAGTTCCGCATTCAAACGTGACTATTACTATTGCTCATAAACAATTATCCAATTGAAATGCTCAAAAAACATAGTCCGACATAAGAATCTCATCATCCTGACAGTATAGATTATATAGTAGAGTCAAGTGGAAAGAATCATATTTTCACTAGTCAAGTCAGGATTTTGTTTCATTCCCTTGTTTTGTCGGTATTTTTCTAATACTACGTTCTTTTCTTATCATAGTCCCGAGTTGTATAAAGAAACCCTCATAGAATCTTAATGTGAACAAATGAAAGAAAAGACTATGAATTGTTCTGTGATTTAATTTTAGGGGTTAAAGAGTCAAGCGCGCCTTTGACATTTTCTCTGAATTTTAATCCAAAACCAAGCCGTTGAATCTTCTCCCATCTCCTGAGCTGCCTGTCTTTACTTTATAGCTGTATACTCGTATATTACATAACATATGATATCAATCCAACTTGCATTCTTTTCCTTCTCATTATCATTATCATGATTATTATATTTTATTTGATTACATCTAAATATAATTAATTGATCTGTTCAAAATTTGTGAGAAAGCTTGAGAGCGTTTGTATATTTTTACTTCCTGTCCACGTCAGTTGTATCATTATCATAGTATTGGCAATCGACACTCATGAATTCTACTACAACTCTTTGATTTGATTTTTTTTGTATACAAAGCTGATGATTTGTCTCTATACTACTACCATATCTTACTACCTATATATTTTTTTGAAACTTTTTTTCTCTTTGAGTATGGCTGGCTGTTCTGGTAAAATTGTGTTCAAGAATGAATCCGAATCGTACTATACACCTTTACCTAATTTAGTACCTAAGTATTTTTTGTTGTGGTGACGCATTTTTTTATGTGAGGAGAACGTGTGAGAGATTTACTGTGACTGACTGATCGGTGTGGTAACTTGCAGATGAGATATGTTGTGGAATGAACTGGAATGAAGGAAGGAAGGCAGGCAAAAAGGTTGGACGGTTGGAGCGCTGAATGGATGGAAGGACGGAATGAGTGATATACATAAAAAGTAAAAAATATTCGCGTGCAAGAGTCATCGGTTCGAATCATCCAATTGGTTAAAATATTCTCTTCTTCCTTCATACACATATGATTATTATTATATTATGATTATTAGTACTACTACCTACTTTAACTATTACCACTACCACTATATATATTCTCCTACAGAAACGATAGCTATATGATAATTATTAATTACTATTTCTATTATGATTAGATTCAGTTTACCTTTACTCAGTCGAATCTTTCGTTTTATTTCTCCCTGTCTGTGTCGCTTTCTTTTTCTCTGCCTGTCTAATTTACGATTTTTCTCACCATTTCTCTACACGTCCGAATTAGAGTAAGATATTGAGATATTTTTTTGTCTTTACGTATAGCGTCAAAATATCAATATAATCAATATCAAGATCGTCAAATTAATTATTCGTATATTATATATTATTATTATTATTATAAATGCTTAGTAACTTACTCATGGACTCAAAACCAACTACAAAAAAATCAAATCCTTACTATACACCACGGTTTTTTTTCATATTTCTATATTTACTTATAACAGTAACTACAAGTGATGTCGTGTATGAATGTTTATTTGGTGTATTTCAAAAAGATTGAAAGTGTTATTCACATATATAGAAAAAATGAAAATACCTACATAAAAGTACATACAGATTACAATTACAGATATTTGTCGCGCTCCGACCATAATTATAAGTATCCAATAAAAAGTTCCAAAATACATGTATTTTTAGTCACTATTTTCACTAATAGTGACTATAATTGTCTTCTCTTCTCAATTTTTTTATTGCTTCAATTTATTATTACACTTAATTTGCTAATTTAATTCATTTCTTTCCCCCTATAACCTCCTTCTTTTTACCCTGTATAATGTTAGGACATTCATTTTAGTGATGGTAGTATACATTTTAGTGACAGTATTTAAGAACATCTTATATATTTATATAATTATATAGCTTCAACTTCACCCTTCATCTTCCTTCCCTTTTCGTTCATGTGTCTGAACAAGTAAGATATCTTGTGAGCGATATCCGCTTTGTCCAAGTCCCAAGTCCAAGGGTAAACCGATGGCGAACTACTAGTAGACATGGTGGTTGCTGTGATTGTAGTATTGCATACATTTGGGCCATACCATTAGCATAATGCCTTTAAGTACTGTGTACAGAATTCGAATTCTTTGTTCCTATTGTTTTTAATGTTTTATTCAAGCTAATATACATATCGGTAGTGGAGGAAGGTGGAATTTGTAGATGCAACGACAGGAGGAATGAATATATAATTGGAAAAAATCATCAATTTCACATTTTGATTAATTCACAACTTATGACACTGGCCACTCCAATTAATATGCATCCGGTTCTTGTGTTATTGTTATTATTGTGCATTCTTAAATAGTTGTTATTGTTTTTGCTGCTGCTGATTTTTCATATAATGTTTTTCATTTTTTTGTTATACATATAAATCATGAATATGAACGTAATTAATGCATTCATAATTATATAAAGAGGAGAGCATAAAACGCATATGCTTGAACTAAGATCATGTGGAACTCCAATTATTATTCTTTCATCTAATGATCAGGTAACTGGGAAATATATATCGCTATGTATTGTAATCCACTGTCTGAGTGTCGATTGAGAGTGAGAGGGAGGAACTGCATATAAGTGAATGGATACATACGTGGGTATGGACGTAAGTGTGTATGTTTGTGGCTAATGGGCTTATTATGTACTGCTAGTTTTTTTTAGTATACCTAGGCTGGAAGGTGTTGTTCTTGTTCTTGTGGAAGGAATCCGGATAAGATTCCTAAATGACAAAACGGCAAGCAAGGAATGCTTTGCTTGAGTTGAGTGGTAATTTTAATCGTAGTCGCAATTTTAATTTATTGATCAAGGCAAATAAAAAATGGTTAATGGATCTGAAGGTTCCTTGGTCAAATTCAAAATCAACTCCACCCTTCCTCGCTTGCTGAGTCGCTTACCTACGATTACTCACTTGCAAACTCACTTGATTTGGTTGGATTGTTGGTTGCATTTTATTTGGAGCAACTAGAAGGATTGCCATTGTTGTTTCCCTTCTACTTTGTATTATTATCCTTTGATATTACTCCTTTACATTCGATTCAGCATTCCATTGATTTGTTGATTACACTTTGCTATGTTATACCTCTATATTTAATTCATGCAGAACTTTGTCGAGATAGTTCCGTCCCTTCCCTTCCCCCTTTGCCGTCCCAAAACAACATGATTCGACTTTCCTACGTTACATTTACGTACACATTCATTCCTTCGAGTTTCGATTTCGAGTATTTCGCCACTTGATATCTGAATCGTACTCTTTTTCTACTGTGGGCAGGTCTCGTCTTGTCTTGACTTTTCTACATATTTCTTTTAGCCATATCCTGTATTGTAGTGTAGTATGACAGTATGAGTATGTCATTTCGGCATTCTTATACTTGGACCCAATATCTGTTGCTGGGATCATGATCATTACTCACATTGGAATTTGCAGTAGTACCTACCAAGATATACAAGAATAATGTGCATTTCTTATCTATTCACAAGCCACTGTTACAATCTGCTATTAGTCTTTACTCTTGCCATTACTTGTACAAATAAGATTAAATAGCAATCTCGAGAATCTGCTGAATGACTCAATGTCCAAAATGCATTTACTTTCATTTTTAACCAGAAATCTAGTTGTATTAATCACACGTGCTGAATGCTTATAGTGAGCTGGAACTTCTGCCAACAACAGAAACAAAGAAGAGCAAGATTAATAAATATGTGGTTTATCTCTTTGGTTTTATAACATTCTGGTTCAGGGTCTGATACAAGTTCTCATTTCTGGTACCAAATGTGACCAACGATAATCATTTTTTATTCGTTTACTTGAATCCAAATTTTACTATTTACCATACCAGTCCATTACAACTGCCATTGGCATTGATTGCTAAAAGTCCAAAATTGTTGATTTTGGTATATTAACTTGGCCATTTAAAATCCATACTGGTTCGTTGATGATACATATAGTGATGTTTTTTATGTGGCTGAGGAGCAAAAAAAACTTCCGTGAATGACTAGATGTCATAAAATGTGAGCGCGTGTGTGTTTAAGAAGCATTCTTGTCTTGTCCTGTCATGTCTCCTCTAGTGTAATTATAGTATTTTAGTTTTCGTAGGGAGCTTGGAAGAATTTTACAGATTGAAAAGGATTGACAAGTTAAGAAACTACATTTTGTCGCAGAAAACGACACGCTTCACGTTTACATGAAGCGATTTGTCGGGAAATGCCCAAACTCTTAACTGGTTTGATTTTTTGAGTTACTTATTTCAAGTCTTATATACTGTCGTGTTATATTTTATTGCGATTGTCATTTTGGACGATTGGAACTTGGAATTAATTGGATAGGTAGACCGGTGGATGGATGGATGACTTTGTGATAATTATAATAATGGTAGCGTTGTGACTGCGATTCCTTTTAGTGCTGGTTCTGGTTGTTGCTGGCTAGGCTGATCGGTTGAATGTTGTATCCATATCCATATGCCTACGTTGGATTGGAATAGAAATGAAGTTATGTGTGCTTTGGCTTGGTATAGTTTGTATATTGTAACAATTTATATGTTGTACCTGAACGATTGAGGATTGGGCGAAGGAAGAAAGAAAAGAAAAGAAAAGGCGAAAGGACGAAACGAGTTTCGGGTGGATATGGGTAAAATCCATTCCATGGGCATAGCATTTATCTTATTATGCATGGAGTAGGACTTTAATGGTGAATTATTTATTAGCTTGGAAGTTCTCTGATCTCTGATTCTCTTCTATTCTGTCGTCTTGTACTTCCATCTCTCCTGTCTATAGCTCCTAGTCAGCCAACCAGCGTGCCATGGTTTGTCTTGACTTTGGCTTTGGTTGAATTTTGGCTTTTCTGGTCTGGTCTGATCTGATCTGGTACCTTTGAATTCTGAAGGAACAAGCGAAAAAAAATTCCCCCATTGCATTGCATTTTGTAGTCACTATAGAATGTCATGTCGAATACATAATACGAACACTAATCTATGAAGTGGAAGCACTGACTAGGAATACGAGTACGAATACTTGAGTCAACCTGAGGGAGAGATACAGATGAGGAACCAAAAACTAGAATGGATGACCTTGCAAGGCCTTTTGTTACTCAGTTTCTTTGTTTCCACGAGTCGCTTTGGCTTGGATTTATGTACTTCTTGTCTTGTCTTGTCTTGTATTTGTAGATTCCGTTCGTAGGTAGGTAGGTATCTGTATTTATTCATCATTCCACATCCTACATACCTACATGCATGTGTTCTGTAATTATATGCAGTTAGTTGTATAAATATGCAGACATTAATAATAGACATGTTACAGTTGGTTCATGCAGTTAATCTTAACTTGATCTTGCATTCAACAGGACAGGCTGACAAAAACGTTCCTTTGAAAATTAACGTTAAAAAAATTAAAATCAAAGAGCGTTGCAACTTGTCTCTATAAGTGCCATGATCTGCTCTTGTGTTCTCTTGTACAAGTTGTATGTATCTACCTGTTCCTTCCTCATTTAGCATGCTGTGCTTTGTTACAGTTGTCAATTTAATTTCCTTTCCAATTTCTGGATTCAAAGTCTCGATTATCATAATGCTAATTGCTAATTGTGATTGCGTAGTCAACGTTTAAGTGCATATTTGGGTACCTACAACTGCAACCAGACCAATGTAGTCAATCTACCTAATTAGGTATATTAGTTAACGTTAGATTCAAGAGTCAATTCAAATTCCTTGATCCAGCAAACTACCTACAATCATTATTATTTGTATGACTTTTTGTTTGTGATACTCGTGAGGATTTTTCATTACAAGTCTCATCCGATGCTCTTTCGAGTTCATGTTCATGCAAATAATTACAGTCCTTCAAGAATTGTTACAGTATCTTGGTTATTAGTTCTAGTTGGTATATAATAATCTTATAAACCAACGTAGGTAGGTAGGTATATCCAACATCTTTTGAATGTTTTGGTGGGGATGTAGAAGAGCTTACTGTATGACGGAGTACTTTTGCCCCTTCCTTCTTCCCAGCTACAGTCATTGTTGTATTGGATTGTGCTGAATGACTAATAATGATAATTAGATCACCTTCGTTTTTCTTCTTTGCACTTCCACAAGAATTCCCTTTTCTGGTGACGAATCCAGTACTGACACTGAGCTTCTTCTGTCACTGTCACTGTATTACATGCCCTTATCGTTAGAATAAGCTGTCACCTGTAACTATGATTTTGAGTTTTTCTCGTTTTACTAATAAGCCACTTGAATAATATCGAAGGTAGTTGGATTGTGACATGCAAAATTTGCATAAAATATATTTATAAAATCAATCTGCATGCAAGATGGCCTTTGCAAGGTTGACTTTAGCTTGAATTGAATATTAAATTGTATCGAATCGGCGTGTATGTATGTACCTTTGACCTGTGGCATTAGTCTTAGTTATGAAATTTTCTCTTAGATAATGTGCCCAGCTTCATAGGTTCGTATTCACACTAGTTAAAGTTCAAAGGTTGAGCGTAGAGTTGATTCAAAATTTGAATGGTACTGTTGTTGATGATGCTAATAAAGCTTGACTTTTGTTTGATTACAAAGTAAAGTAGGTACTTGAATACATGGATCCGTAGCGAAATACTAAAAGTCAGTGTGTGTAGTATAATAGTATAGTGTAATAAGTGCCCAACCTTTTTAAATAGATGCCATCTGACAAAATCAAGAATAATAGGACAGGCAATAGACACAGACACAGACTGTGCATTATTGATGGATTGTCAAGAATCAAGTTTGGAAATGAGACTGGCAATCAATTGGTTCGGAATGAAAATGGAAGTGTGTGGTAGAGTGAGTATATGTCGCAGTCGCAGTGTGAAGCTTGTTAATGATGTTTAAGTTGCCATTGCAATTGTAAAAGGCATGCATGAGAAAAGGGCAATTGGAAAGGATGGATTAAGAATTTTGCTTAGGCATACCTATAAGAATGCTTGTGGGATTGAAATTAGAATGTGATCTGCTTGTGCTTTGTATTGTAGCCATGTGACTATGTATATGCCTCCGGATTATCTAGACCAATTTATTTAGCAGCATTATTGCTTCACAATCTGATTCAGCTTCTTTCAATCTCTACTCATGTGTGTAATAAATGTTGGATTCAGCGGCACATAGACATAGCTCTTCGATGTAGGTAGGTACCGTATTTCTTTAAATGGCGTCCCTTGGCTCTAACTTTAAGTCAAAACTTTGCCTAGCTCTGTTAATCCTCGGACTTATGTAATTAGAGACACGGCTCTATTTTTT
>JAAXYX010004726.1:0-11932 GCA_036851915.1 Ptenothrix huangshanensis
TAGTCATTTTGTTAAATTGAATGACACAAGCTCTGTACATAGCTGCTTATGCTCAATTAGCCGTTATGATATTTAGAGACCGTTGTAGATATAAAAATTCATACTAACGCCTGTTTCAGTCAGAAATTCTTTCTGAGGGATTTTGGATGTTGAAATTCCACCCTAACATTTAGATAAAGAAAATTCTAGAGATCGCGACCACAGCAATTTGTTGAATTTTATTTATTAGATGAGTGTGAAAAGCGTTGGAAGCAATAATGGCCTAAAGATCTTGGATAGTAATAGTAAGACTCATATTAGAATATATTCGCCACGGATTGTGGTCGGATTTTCATTTCGGTTTCACTCGTTACATCCAATTTTGTTTTGAGAAAAACATAATCATGTATGTAGGTATAATCAGCTTTCTCCCACATTGTTAAAAATTCACACTTAGGCCATTATAGTTTGCAATTTCACTGTATTTATATCAACAATGACTTGGGAGTGAACTGAGCATTCATATGTAGGTAATGACATGTTAAATTGTAATTGTGAAATATATAAGAATAAGAGGGGATGTACCTAGTTATAGTAATACGATTTAGCTATGTACATATTGGTGCCATACGAATTTAATTTACCGAACTATACTAACAAAAATACATCGAACTTCTTTCTACATGGTTGTAACTTGGGAGGTAGACAAACTCCTGCTAATTAACTCTAGGCATCCCTGTAAAATATGGAAAACCGTCAGTCTGATCTTTAATTCATGCAATAGTTGGACCAGCACCGTGAAAGAAAAGTATGCAGTTTGAAAATTCAATAACTAGAAACTTCAAAAGTTTTCATGGCTCTATCTTGCAAGTAACAGGTTTTTAACTTTTAAGCTGAAATATGAATGAATTCTTTGACTGTATAGCAATTTTAATGGTGACAGAAGGTGAAACTACTTGTTCAGCCAAGAAGTTTGCAAATGGTTAATATATTAATGCATATAATAGTACAGCTAGAGCAGAAACATGAATAAGAGGAAGAGGAGGAAAGTCCTGGAAGCAGAAATAATCGCTTCATATCTTTCTCTTTCCTTGTAAATTTAGTTTTCTGTGTTAGGCAAAAGCAAGTTTAGTAGTTACATGCTCCACTTCTCAACTTAGTGTGTGTGTGTGTGGTGTGTATTACCCCAACTTACCTCCTGTCTTTAGACTCCGTGCAGGGTCTGTTGCCAGTATTTATTTGCTTAAATTTGTATTATGCATTGATATTTTTCTAGGCATGGCACGTTGTATAGATTTGTAGCCTTATAATCCATACTCTAATCTTAAGCACATATTTCGTTTCAAAAGTGTATAGACCTAGCTGTGTAGGTCATCTGGCATGACTGCTGCTACCAAAATGAAGTATTCCATAAAAATTGCTAGCTAAAGTAAGGACAATATTAAACATTTACCTATGTATACATACTGGATATACCGTTACAACTTTGGCACAGGAGCTAAGTACTTTCTACATCTCTGGATAAAGTGCATTCAAAACGCTGGAGAAAAGTTCTCAGTAGCTTACCTTTCTACCGATTTGGAGATAGTTTGATAGTTTCCCGTTCCCAAATCAACGTTTAAAGTTTTCTCCGTTTATCTTTTCATCGTTATACGGAAGTACCTACTTTACCAAGAGGTGAAGGAAGGAAGGAATCGCAAGTATTTTATGTGTTGAAAACTTTACGTGGAAACTCAATGCTTCTTCCTTCATCTGACTGATTTTTCAAGGGTCAATACGAAACTTTATTTAATTCACACTGTCCGCAGCGACAGGCCAAGCCACAGGCTAACGATGTACTTGAAATTATGTGTACTTGATATGAAAACGTATAAGTTTTATAAACGCAACATTCAACTGGGAAAGTGAAAAACTTAAGCTATTACATAATTAGTATAGATTGATGCCTTTTATTTTTGAAGTTTGGAAAGTTCTTGTGTAATTTGTAGATAACATAAATCAAATATGTATATACCAATTTATATCTAATATTTACTCAAACCTAATTACGTATATAATCAGACATTCAAATTAAATTTTAACTAGTTAGACTGTACGAATCATAGGCTCTGGGGACTTCTATTTTCTACATGAGGCATAAATTGCAATAAACATAAATTCGTACTATTCAGCAATATATTATTTACTACTACTTACATAGTGTAGAAATAATTCGACCAAATTAATTTCCTGCTCTGAAGAGAGCAGCAATGCTTATTTAATTCTCTTGCACGAAAATTAGTTATTTCAGTCTCCCCCTGAACGCAGATATTTTTCTAAACATTTTTCAACAGCATAGTCGTGTGGAGGTTTTTCCATAATTCCCAATGGTTACATTGACGAACCACACTACTGCAAGGTGTAGGGCAGTAGGATCTTACAGTCGCAGTTGGAATATCGTGATAGAGTATTATGTGATGACTGTAATTCACATTCTTGGAAATCAATTCTTGGTAGATATCCTTCTAGTTCTCTAGTATTACATTCTTTCCAATACCTTTTATACCAAATATATTTTTTGTAGGCATGCAGTTACACGGTATAAATGTGGCACAAAGCGATCTTCCTTGTAATCGAATTTTCCATTACTAATGGTTGAATTGGTAGATTGATTCATTCCTTTGATGTACCCAATTGACAGTAAGCAACCAGTGATGGCTGTTTACGCTCAAACTGAAACGCTGAATGTTAATGCAATAATTAAATTTCTAAGTTATTCCACATTGCAAAAGCGATTCATGTAAATGTAGGGGACTGCAAACCAATGATAGTTTTAATTTAGAACAAAGCAGATTGTGTATGCCTTCTAGAGAGGAACTGGGAGATTGTATACAATTATGTGCAGGTAATTGGAAATTAGTGGAAGGGAACGCAAGTTTAGTGGTATTAATTGGTACTGCAGAACCAAACTTGAAATTACATATTATGTATTCATGCAATATTTTTAAATATAGAACCATACCGAATTCATACCCTCAGAGGGAGACAGAGTGTTAGTTTAGCACTTACATCGACGTTTAGAGTGTATCAGCTCATCCTAAATAATAATATTCATATTATCGTCAACTTGGTGACTTATTGATGTTACTTCTTTTCTTTCTTGATGCAACTTGTTTAGTATAAATACATTAATGTACATGGTTGTAAGAATAGTTACATAACATGTAAGTAAAGGTAGGTACTGTATTGGTCATATCCTTATTTCGACTTCCTAATCATAAATCTGATCTTCCTAAAATTTCATTACGGTATAGGAAGAGAAATGATGTCACAACGTTACAAGAAAATACAATATGTAGGAAGGGAAACATGATTTTAGTATTTAATTTACTTGTATGTATGTACTTACTGCGTAGTTTTATCGTGTGTTCAGATTCTAATCCGAACATCAAAACCAAACCCATAAACTGTGCATCATTATTCATTGTAGTTTCGTTATAACTGAGGTAGGAGCGTATTTCAAGTCGTGGAGCTGAGTAGCAACTACGATAATATAAGTAGTGCATATTTATGTAAAATTATATAATTTATCTTGTATGCTTGAACATACGATATACGCGGACAACGTAGGTATGTAAACCATAGCTGATGTTTAAGTGTGTACCTATGTATCTACCGACGTCTATTTCTTTACCCCAAGGAAAAACATTATCTCCGCTCTCCATGCTATATAAAT
This sequence comes from Ptenothrix huangshanensis, assembly GCA_036851915.1. NCBI lineage: Eukaryota > Metazoa > Arthropoda > Collembola > Symphypleona > Dicyrtomidae > Ptenothrix > Ptenothrix huangshanensis. The sequence continues at coordinate 3,695 of JAAXYX010004726.1, forward strand.
CAAATGCATGAAATAAAGTATTAAATTCGAGCCAATGTAGAAGGAAATCATAAAAAAATTAAGTTAATGTGTGGGGACCGACCTAATACAAAAGTCTGTCGAGTATAAGGAAAAATTAGTATTAAGTGTTGTACAACAATGCAGTGTAAAGTAGTTACTATTATTACTGTGAAACTTAGACTGTCATCGTACTTGATTGCTTGGAAACAGTATATTAATTGCTGTTTAAGCTTTTATCTTCATAGTGTAACGTATTTTTAGAATCACTTGCAATCATACTTCACATACATGTACCTACCTACCTGGGTAATTGTGTATACATTGAAGTATGTACATATTGCCACCTCACTTTTTCTGTCTGTTGCAATTATAATATTCCTTCGTGTGATTAATCCGAGTTTTTCAAAAGTTTTTACAAATATTTAATCAACCTTTTAGCTTTCATGATTTTACCAATGTAAGATTATCATTTTAAGGGCGATGCGATAGTCGAAAGACTCTGGGGAACAGTTTCTCCATTGTTATTTTAGTGCTAATTCATTTACCTACAATTATTTTATCAACTTTCTATTTTATTGCTGATAGAAAATGATGCATATACAACGAATCATGTTGCTGTCAAAGTATGAACATCCCTAAGCAACTATTTTATTTCCTCATTCAGTATATAATATGGATTTGCAAAACATTAATTTGCCTGTGTAATTAATTCATATTTACCTGTAATTACTGATGCATCGATTCCAGAAAATACATACATTTCTAGGGTGTGAAAGAAACCAAATAAATTACGCTAGGGTTCTTCAAATACTTTAGTATGTACATACCTAATTTAAGTGATAGATTTTAATCGTTGGTAATAAGTAAGTTAAGTTAAGTAAACAATTTTCTGGTTATTAAAGTAAGTATGTATATTACAACTATAATTATTATGGATATATTGCGTAATTTAATAGGAGGTAGACTAAATGACTGTTTTTTGGATTCCAATATTTATCATTGGATGAAAATTGCAAAGAATATGTTAGCTCTGATTGTACTTTTGTTTGTGTTTATAAGATAAGCGAAAGAAATGCCAATGTATAATTATTCTTCCCTGTAAAGGATAAATAAACCTGAGATAATGAGAAATCGATTCAATAAATAATAAACCTTAATTCACTTCATAATCATTATGAACGTCTAAAGGGAGAAACCTACCTGGAAAGAAGGCAATCATAAATGACATTGACTAACTGAATTTACTCCTGAGAATTTCTCCCATGAATTTATCCCTTATCCTTACAATTAGTCATATTTGCATATGGCTGTGCACCGTGTTTCACTCGTCTCCAGCTGTATACTACATACTCTCTTCAAATATCCTGCAAAATGACTCACTGAATCAAATTATTACTCATGCTGGTTGTGTTACTGCATTCCATATAGGTAAGCCCAGTTCCTAGTATTTACTTCCATTATTTGCATTGATTTACAAATTCAAGTGGATGACTAAAATTTAATTTCGCCTACGATTCGCCTTTCTATGTAGACGGGTGGAAAAATCTTCAGCTGAAGGTTGAAGTGAAGTGGGGGTATAGTCAGTAGCGTGATTGTATGATTGATGGAAGTGATTCAATTTGCAATTTTTCTAATGTCCACCTGGTTCACGTACATACAACAGGAGAAGTAGTGAGTCGTCCAGATGAAACCTGCTGGCAACTGACCTTCTCACTCATATCCCGTTTACTTTGTGTGGGAACCATGAAGGATGTCTTCGATATCTAGCTGGATTCCGGCTTTGGGGCAAATGGCATCTCGGTATTACTTGCGTAAGCAAGTGTAAAGTCTCAGTTCAGATCATGTCAGTAAGTTACGAGTTGTGTGCCAGTCGAGTGTGTAGTAATCCTAAGGAGATCAGTTAGGAGCTTTCGGGTGTCGTCTTCTGTCTTTACTTTTGATACATGCAATTTCATTTCCATTAAATCTGAATGACATCATCGAGAATAGCAATGACGATAGTCCAAGTTATGAATATTTCACAACCACTGTCGCGTCCTTGTCAGTAGTCTTAACTAGAAACCGGCTAAACCATTCACTTTTAGCGTATATTCGTGCTACTTCGGTAACACGGATGGATCTAAGCCGATTTCTTCCTTATACTTGATACTGGTACATATAGCTGTTCGTACAACGTACATACTTTGACAGCTTACAAAAACTGGTAAAACGAACCGCCACGAATTTTTCGGGACGTATGAAAATGACTAATAGTGTAATACCAAGGAAGCTATGGGAAATGACACTGAGGTTTAACGACAATTGTGCACTCAAGAAAACCCATGCACCGTCACGCTATGTTGCACTACGCTATTGTCAAATCAAATACAATTTACTTGTTTCGTCAGTTCTACTTTTTGAAGCACATGATGTGCACATACCAAAGTATGCATATATACTTGCATCCACCCTTGCTTGTATATATATATATTTCTTTAGGATGACTGGGTAAAAGATTTTTAGAATGTTTTGGGGTGAAAGTCAAAGCCATTATTCATGTGATGCGTAAAAAGGAGCGATGAAAGTCTGCGATTTTCTTTTGTCATCGTTTTCAAAGCAATTCATTTTTACAACTGTCGTAGGAAGATGTTTAGGTTTTTGAAACAAAGCTTAAGGAAGGATTTCAAGTTAACTGTATATGTATCTATCACATGTCGCAAGTCCGTTCCCATCGTGCATGTTTCCCTACGATAAGCACAAACATATCTATATGTACCTACCTATATGTATACACAAAAAAAACAAGCGTTGCTGTGAATTGTGTAACAGATGATTTTATTTTCATGGAAGTAACAAAACCAAGCTCAGGTCCAAACACCTACATACATATCTAAGAACATTGCCCAGTTGCGGTAGGCGAGAGTTTTTTTTATTGGATATTGTCATCGTTAGATTTTGAAATTTTCTTTAGTTTAAGCTGGCAGGATTTCTTGACGTTAGCAGTTGCAATTCCACAAACTAGAGTCGTACGGTTTCCGCTATGTGTAGAACACCATTGAGTCGAATCATGGAAGACTACATTGCGAGAGGCGGAAAGTGTTACAAGTTGTTGACTGTAGTAGATAGTTAAGGAGGCTGTTCACGTTTGAGGAGTTTGATTTCGAGCTCTTCAACTTGTACATTCTTACACAAGGATATTTAGTAAAAACAAGAACTACAACGTTAAAATGTGGGAATAGGATGCAGCGGGGAATACTAAATACCTACTTCAGTAGTCTGATCGATCTTTTTGAAACGCAATCTAAGAAAATCTTGAAGGGAAAGAAGCGTAGAAGATAAGAAACGAAAGAGAGAGCGAGAGCTGGAGCTCAAAAAGCATGTGAGACCACAGCTATTTGACTTTTTCCATGCAGAAGAAGCGTAGAGGGGCAAGGAAGAGTAATATGCATTTTCAACTCGGAGACTAAAGTTAAAGCCACGGAGTGCAGCCGAAAATCACAAGATTTTTCTTCCACTTCTCCCCGTCAATAATGCAGAGAAACTTATCCTTATTGGACCTTGTATAGTTGTAGTTCGTGTCTGTCTTGGGTACTCACATGTTCCCACTGACTTTCCTAGTAAATGAATAGATTTTGTTCTGCAGTTGTAATTTCTTTGTACGGTGGCTATTGAATCCAAAAGTGCACTTGTATACACTAACAATGAAAACAGTTTCTCTGAAGCACGTCTATAAATAAGTTTTACTATCTGTCTGTGTGTACGCTAGCCGAAAGAGTCTTCTGGATTGGGGTCATGTATTCTTCCGCTTTTCGTCTATACAATCCTACAACTTTATCCGTGGAAATAGATTCCAAGGAAGAGGTTTTTGGTTGTTGTATGATCATCTATTCCGAAGACTTTGGTCAACATTAGGACTCTGGTCTAAAGCGATATGGTAAAAGAACTGATGAAACTCCATCCTTTAAAATTGTGTTCCTCTTGTGCACATTTATTGACTTAACCCCACGCCAGATTGACCCATCAAATCAACTAAAAGCAAGCAAAAGCTGCATACATATATGCCAACCTACCTATGTGAATCGTAGGTAATATTTCTGGACGTTCCGGTGTTCATAAATGAATTTATCAACTGTACGTGTACTTGATCTCCTCTCGTCTCAAGTGTCACTAGAGTTTTAGCTTTATTGTCGGTTCAGTGTAACGAGAGCTAGCAATTTTCAAAGTATTATATTTCCATCAGAAGGCACAGTAGACTGAACACCATACTGAATTTTCTAATATTCCTTGTGATGGCCGTGCGGTGTCTGGTGCTTGGTATCGTATGGATCCAGGATCCAAAGATCTAAATCGAAATCCGGAATCATCATCTCCTCTAGTATGGTGTTCAAGAAGGTGGAAAAATGTCTACACAAGACACAAGAACTCTCTCACGTACTAGTCACCGCTTCGCGTTCAAGTACATGATAAATTTGATAAGATGTCGACGGTCGGTCGATATGTGCCAATAGTTCATATTTCACTGGTATATTTCATACTAACTCATCGCTGGTATCGGTCTTGTCTTCCAGCTTGGAGTTGTTGAACAGACGTTCCCGTTCCGGAGCTATCTTAAGTAGCATCTTTTTCCTTGACTCCTACAAGATTTCTAAAAACTACAGAGAAAGAGTGACGAGGAAGGTGAGGCGCTATGAAATTTTTAATGCCATATACTCATCAACTCAAGACCGAGACTTAGTTTATGTGGAACACGTGTAAAATATCAGATGTACACGTATACTACCTCTGCTAAGTTTTCATATTATCGAAACGAGTCCCATGAAACTACCTCATGAATTGCCAAAGCCCCTTTACACAATGCATTTTTCCAACATTCATGCTTGTAATGCATTGTACTGAGTCTGGTTAGGTAGGTAAGTTAAGATTTCAAATCTTCATCGTTTTCATTTCCAGCCTGTACCTACTTGGGATTGAATTTTCTCACCTCTCCAATTTTAGTTAAGTTTCTTGTGCACGATGATACGAGCTTCATGCCATGCCATGTGCCTACATCCTCAGGAATGAAACGAGTTGTTAAGCTAGGTATGAGTAAAGTCTACATGGGAATCCGCAAAAAACGATTTCGGGACAATCGTACACCTTCTCCATTTCACCCTGGGGTCCTGGTGCTGCGAAAAAGGCTTTTACAGTAACTCAACGCTAATACAGGTAAGTCTAGCTTAGAAAAGGAAACATAGTAATACTAACTCGAATGTGAGTTGCGAGAAAAAACTACAGAGAAATTCGACATTGTTGGCAAATAGGAATGAAGGAATGCGATAGAATTTGAGACTGGCAAGGTAACTCGTCTCGTACTCATGCGAATTCAGAATGGGAATAACGATATGAACAGGGTATACTCTCTACTCCGGACTTTGGCTGACACTTACATTGAACTTATATTTAGGAAGAAGAGAAACTCACATCATATTGATAAGCAATAAAAATGGAAGATATGAAAAGCCGCTTTTGCTCTTGAAAAGATGAGAAATATTCCATCCTCATACGCATAACAACGTTACAATTCAAAATCGCTCATGGAATAATACATACTGGTCTTTGTCTGTCTGGCTGGTTTGGTCCTCCGTCTAGCATTGAAAGCATCAAAAATTTCCAACAGTAGATACGGGAGGCGGTCGAGTCGGTACCTAGTCTGTATTAGTATTACCAAGACGAAAACCAGGACCAACAAGGCTAACTGTGCTTGGGATAGATACACCGAGTCAGTCAGTGATGTTGAATAAATCCGTGCCAGTAAATGCGAAAAAGAAGACGTCTACACGTGTAAAGATATAGAAATCGTCGGTGGGTAGCAAGTACAAAAGTTCTGTATCTCAGCCGTTCCTACACCATGAGACGACCATCATCCCTCCTCTCTCCTCTCTAAGCACTTTTTTCCCTGGGCTTTCCATGTCTATTAAGTTGAAGCTAAGGCATTATCAACTTGCGAGATTTGAAAAATCAATATTACATGCAACGGTTGCTTTTGCTTTCGTTTGATCTTTTCAGGTTGACCAAAAAAATAACTTGAAGGAGAAAAACGACGACCGCATGATTTGACGACATGGAGAACTATGGGTACATACGTTGGCGTCACATTGGGACTATATAAGCGCATCATATTAATTACCTACCTACAGAAACAGTATCCCTAGAGTCAGTGGATGATTGAAATGAAAACTGATGGCTCAATGTCATGATTTAAAAAGTCAATCAAAAAGTAATGAGCGATATCCTATCCTATCATTTGTCATATACTACCACTACGGATCAGTTTCGTTTGCATAGAACAATGTAGGTAGGTACGAAGGTACCTTTAAATTGAAGTCGATCGCTCGTAGTCGTGGTCGTGGTACACCGGATTACTAATACTTTCCCTCGCGACTTGCGGTTCTCAATGGTTTTTGGTTTTGGGCTCTCCTTTTCCAACTGGTATCATAATTTGGCATTTGATGCAATATCACAATCCGCGGTTTGTTTGAGGGCTTAAAATGTACGTGTAGGTAGATCCCTTCTGCAGTTCCAGTCTAGTCACTCATACGTTGATTACACATGCAAGTATTTGTCTATATTTGGATAAATGGAATCAGGACGTTGAACGGATGGACGATTGATGATGGATTTGCTTGCTGCATATTTATCTAGATCATGCATTTTCTCTATACACCATTTAACCTTTAACCCTCGTCAGAGCAAGTTGTTTTACTCATTCTACGACAGTATGTTACAGTGCAAAAACAAACTTGCTGTACATATGTAGTTTACTAGCTCACTCCACATAAATTCCGTACACTATGGTTTCCGACTAATCGACAGTGGCGTCGATGGCGTTGATAATAGTGCATCATTTGCTCCCTTTGAAGTCTGGAATGTGAGGGGTGTAGAGATAGCTGTTCATGCATAGGTGCGCCTTTAGGTATTAATAACTAATTAAATTAGAATTATTTCACGGATCATTACAAGTGGTGCAAGAGGACGAGGAGAGTACAAAGAGGTTGGGTTGCGGGTGATAAATTTAAACAACTTTTGAAAGCCCACGAAATGTATGTGCGAGTGCATTTTTCTCAAAGTAACGCTTATAATCTAACGATAAGCACAGTTTTAGCTTTTATGGCTTCATCTATGCATTGTATAGAAATCAGTACTCAGATTTAGTGAGGTAATGCTCCTACGTCTAGAAACTATAAACTACGTTATTCCATGCACATAAAGAAGTATGGAAGACCTGCCTGAACATCATCGTTTTCAGTTTTTCAACTCGCAAAACACATTCGCATTCGCATTCGCGGACACCGCATATAGTATAGCAGTAGACCTACTACTTAATGCATCCTTGCCGCAAAGTATGTGTAAGTTATGCTCAACTCACCTCCTTACATGCATAATTACATGTCTATATAGTAATTGTATAGAAAAATCCGCTGATAAGAAATAAATTGACTTTAAGTTCTGGTTTGCATAAGACTAACATATCTGGAAAGATATCTGAGTTAAAGGGTAAGTAGTTATAGCTGACTAGTGACTACTGACTGAGACCAGGATACGATAACCCTGTAAGCGTGTGTGTACATATATGTAATTTATTTTAGTGTGCGACGTTTATAAATTGAGGAGGTAGGAAGAGAATATGAGGAAAAGAGTGGAAGGATAGGAAGATATGCGACCAACTAAACTACTGTAGGGATGCATGCATGTATATATGTATGTAGGTGTGGGGTACCTACCTACATAATTATATAAATATATTGTGGGCTTTTGAAAGTGTAAGTGTAGCACGTTCGTTCTTCGTTCCTCGGTGGCATGGTTGAGAATGCTGGGATCGAGATAGGAACTTTGACATGCGAAGTAGAAAGAATCGAAGTAAACTTGGAGCGGAAGGAAGTGTGCAGGTCCAACTTCACTCCTCGAGTTTCCAGCTCTTGGAGTTCTTTCGTCTCGACTCTATCCTTCGTGTCTCAGTCCTTCTTTTCTCCAGCACATAGTCACAGTGTACGACCTGCGATCTTCTTTTTCATCTTCTTCAAACTGGTCTCTTTTACACTCACCGTGCTCCCTTGTGAGTATAATAACGCCACTGCCACACATTTCACCTAGACACACACAGACACAAAGCCTGGGCTACGAAGGTAACCCAGACCAAAAGCTAAAATACTAGAACAGCATTTTTACTCTCGGTCCCAGCACTCATCTCAACTCATCTCAACTTCAACCACCGTACCATAC
>JAAXYX010004727.1:0-11931 GCA_036851915.1 Ptenothrix huangshanensis
AACAAGCAAGCCACGCCGATAGAAAAATTGAATTGTAAACAATCATGTTCACTTTTTACAAAGTTACATCAGGTTTGTGATATAATTGAATTCTTAATTGATATAATTGAATATTTTTCTGGAACATGTTGTAACTAAAAGCCAAAGCTACAGGAACAGAACATCTGTGAAGAGGCGAAATGTCGCTCATCCTACTAGAAGGGAATAGGAAGGGCGACATTTTGCGTCTTCATTGACGATAATTACCTGCACGTCTCCATGACACTACTATTGGCTTATTCACTTGCCCCCTTAAGGGCGTTATCATTGCGATCAACCAAATATACAAACGCGATCGCTTTTAGACCATCTATCTTTATTCTATTGATACCACATATGAAATACGACAATATATGAAATACCTAGGTAGGTAAATAAGTTTTTGTAGCCAATGAGCTACATCAGTCTCGACGTGTACTAATCAACCTTTAGCTGAGCATTTCAATACGGAATTCATAATTTTAAAAGCAGACTTTTCTATAGGAAGGCACCGTAATTACTAATAATATACCTACTTTATCAAATAATTACTAACAGAACATCCGAAATTCAAAGATGTTTCGAACGTATTTTGAAAACCACTACAGAAAGGTTTGTTATGGAATTTTTTAATGAATGGGTTAAGGTAGGTAATATCATTGCATTACATAATACATTAATGTATCTTAACGCGTAAAAATTTACAAGAGGATACATTAGTCATTATATCACATATTACCATTAGACACAAGTATGTGTTCGACAAGATTTATAAAACTTCAAGTAATCAGATTCGCATAACTAGCTGCATCACCTCAGTATATTTAACTCGTAACGATTCGCTGTGCATTTATATCCCATCCCATTTAGTTTTTTACGCTGATTTCGAATAGTAACTTTTTTGTCGCTCTCCTTCAGTGGAAGATATAGGTACATACCTAGCAACTTGGCTTCGAATGTGTGACTGCCCAAGTAATGACACAAATAATAAATAAACAGAGTAAAAAACAGACTTAATTAATTATTATATAAGATGGAAAACTCTCAACTGACTGAATTAATTCTGCATAGTACCTACCGAAGTGGTTTCACTATTCACCAGCTTTACACAGGTGTGTGAATACTGTTATGTAAGGTTATAGGATACGCAACGGGATTGGCGACGCAGATTCCTAAGCGGTTCGGGAAGATACCAATACCAATGGTAAAAACTTGGCTTTGTCTATGTAGAGAGGATGGGGGAAGGGGGTAAATGATGATGTCGGCTCATAGCGTAGTAGTGAAGAACGTTAATTGGTTTCTACTTGTTGTCACTATTTGGGCAACGGAAGTCAAGACAAAATTCCAAATACCTATGCTATGTAATTACATGTGATTTAAAAGCGTAGAGTAAAAAACTCTATCGGGCTGGATATAAAAACCAAACAAATGGTACAGTTAAGCATATTTTTTCTTTTTTCCTCTCCGTGAACAGATACTACACGTCATGCGTCTGCTTAACATAAAATTACATACCAGACGTTGTCTCGAATAAGTTTCAAAGCACGTTGCGTTTTATATTACACGTTGCTTGAATAAAAATGATTAAAAGAAAACACTTCGTATTTAAAGGGCAACAATTACAATATCTAATTTACATCTCTGAACAAAAGCATTCTTTGTAATTATTTATTCTACTTCACTCGACTCGTCCTCATTATTACTAATCGAATACACTCCGTGTATCACCATAACAACCATATAATAATTTCAGACGAGTCTTCATTCGTAGAATTGAGATCGAACTTCGGTAAGTTCGTTTAATCTTTCAAATATACACGAGAAAAAACAAGCGCCAGCGCCAGTTTAACGGTATACTGAGCTAATTGCTTGTCCCTGCTCATTTTTTAATTTTCTACAGATGTCATCTTCCCTACACTCATTGGTTTCAATTTTGCTTCATACGAACCACGCGCTTATTACGCAATTGAAGTAATTGCACAAACCTCTGATATGGTAACTATGTATACTTTGATATAATTATATCATGGACGACAACAAGGGTGAAACTTAAAGTAGCCTGGGCCAAGGCAGGTTTATTATATGTGGTAAGATACTACTACCACTATCACCTTCTGCAGTCCAGCTGCCTTGGGCAAGAGCTACATTTTTAAAATTTCAATTCAAAGAACTTAATAAAAATAATGGGTTATATGGAAAAAATGAACATGAGAAAATTAAGTCAAAGGTTTCTAGTTCTTTCAACTGAGTTAAATACTAGAAGTTTTAAGTAAACAAAATTAGATGCAACAACTCACTTGAAAACGAAAGAAGTGCACAATGTTACAAATTTGTTTCCAAACAATAATGAGCGTCTGCATTTTTATAACACTGCAACTGTGATGCATACCCAATATTTTAGGTGGGAATTCTCAGTAAGCTTAGCGTAAACATACGACAAATAATGTGTGTTTAATTAGTACACACAATAAGTAAAAAATACATAATTGCTGCTACGCAACAAAATGAAAGAAAGAAAGAAGCTGATAGGAATCCTATAAAGAATACGTACAGCCTATCCCGACGGAAATAATAAGACTAACAATGCACAGCGTAGCAATTATACAAACTCTAAAAGAACTGACCACATGATTTAATTTTTGCTTTCTATCAGCAAGGGACAAGTCACTGAAAACATCTCGACCAGTTTCCTTTGCCAATGCAACCAAATCATCGTCATTAGAATGTTGAATAAGTTGATCCACAGCAGCATTCAAATCATCCTCTGAAAGACTCAATCCACCAGCATCGAGAGTTTCAAACGGATTCACGGTGCAAACATTCCCACTACTTGCAGATGTCACAGACGCCTATTACACCAAACAACATTTTATTGAAGTTCTCTTTATATGGTCCCGGTACCACGTCAAAAAACAGATTCAGAACATAGTAATTATCTTTATTAAGAACTGGGTAAGAGCTAACGACTAACTTTTCGACTTGTGCTTGGGGACACTTGAGGTGACTGAGGCAAACTTCTGGAAGCTGAATTAGGATTCAACGTAGGAGGGAAAAGAGTTGTGGCGGATCCAGCTCTTCGTAATTGGGCCGAACGATGCTGAACAGCGCTCACAATGAGTCCACCCAATGTTCGGCGACGAACGTTATTATTGCTACCAGCAGTCTGCATACCAAGAATAGTTTGAAAATTAGATATTCTGATTTTTACTCGAAATGAATAAAATTATTATTCACTGCTATTTAGTAAATTCTGGTAGATGCGCCTAACAACAGACTAAGTTAATAGGAGCGTTCAAGCTGGAGTTTCTCAGGGCGAATTAATTGTATTTATAAGAAGAACCAAAATCATTTCTTAACATCTAACTATTCGCCATAACGTATCATATTAATTGAACCATACCAAATTGGGTTCACATAAGCTTTTGTCATCGGAACCATCATCATCTTCACCACCATTGTCGTTGCTAAACATATTATTTGGCTCGCTGTCCGTGGTAATGATTTCAGGAGTGGCTGAACTATTGGATTGTGGAAGACTTGAATGTTGCTGAATTGGAGAGTAACCTCTGCAAACTGTGTTGGCCATGCATCTTTCATGACACTTTTTATGGCATTTCATGTCACATACACGACAAGTGTACGCCTCTTTAAGCCAAATCTGAGAAGTACAAGCATTTTAAAACAGTTATACCATGTTTAATTATTTGTTAGCCTAATAACTTGTATCGTTAACGAGTGAACATACGATGAATTGAAAAGGATAGAAATAGAGAACAATGGCATAATAAGCAATTACCTTTTTATTGCAATAATCACAGATAGTAGCACTGCGGAAATGAGTCCGTACAAATTGATGAGCTTGCGGTTCCTCACTAGGACTTAACTTAGAAGATTCCACTGAAGCTTCCACAACAGTATCTACTGGAGCAATCACAGAATTTGACGACAACGAGTCCAAAGAATCTTCTCGGTGTGAAGTCTCATGCAACGATTTATACATGAATGATATACTTATTTTCCCATAGCACATATGCGGTTCGAATCCGGAATGATCTTTGAAGGCGTGATCCCGTCTATCAAATTAATATAATTTTTGTAATCGATTGTCAAAAAAATCAACATTTTGAATACAAAAAAGATCGAATTCGTACAACTGAGCGCAAGTACTCTATAAGTAATGAATCAAACAATAAATAATATCAAAACGAGAGCTAGGTAAGTAGAAACTTTAATTCTTACGCTTCCGTTGCGTTACCATCAGGTGACCCAAGGTAAAAGTCCTTTAAAAAATAGCCCATACCAGTTGTTGAACATTCGGAAATAAGGTCAGCTATAGGAATCGATAATACACCCACAACTTTGTCCCGACCAAAGGGAAAATTGTCATCACCATCTTTCTGTTAAGTTGATAACAAAGTGGGTCAATTACAAACTTATCTTGTTTTATTTTTTTAAATTAAACATAAATTTTGTTAATTTCAATGAGCTCCTCACCTTATTCAGCTTTTTTGCAGGACTACTGGTAGGACTGCTACTATTACTACCCCCGTGTCCTTTTGAATTTACTGAGCTCCAAAGGGTAAGATTCAAGTATCGATTTGACTCCTCTACGTTAATGTTGAAAGATTCCATAAAAATAGGATCCTTGGAAACAAAAACACAACATTAAAAGGGTTCAGCTCCGTTACCTCTAATGATGCCTGTATTATTAGTACAAAAAATACATACTTTCGTGGAAGGGAAGTCGCTTGTTCTGAAAAGATGGTGTACTCCATCATTCATACCAGTTGATTTCAATACTCGGAACATAAAACTATGTCTTCTTTCAGAACATGAGGATTCGCATTCTGTAGCTTCATCCGAACTTCGGCGACTATGCGAAGGACTATCGCCTTCTACTTCACTGCTAGGTTTTAGTGTTTTGGGATTAGAACAGCTAGAATTATCGTTATCGTTTGAGACTTCACTGGTTTCACAATTTGTGCAGCGCCTACGAACCCTCCAAACAACCTTCATTGAAGAGCTATTACGAAAGTTCTTAATGCACTGTTTGACCGTTGTGACACGCTTGCCGTCTACAGCAATTATTTCATCCCCAGTTTCCAGCTCTAGAAACCGTAAGCCAGTGCCGTCGTAAGTAGTTGTTGAAGACGCATTAACAGATTCAACTGTTAGGATATCATTTTGGCTGCAAAATTAGTAAAACAAGAAAAATGACAATTATTTTACCGCAGCATCGCACTTAGCAAGTTAAAATATACACCACACCCCTTCCTTCGTAGGTTATCTAGCCATAATTCCCAACAAAGTTACCAAATATTATGTTCGCCAAAATTATATTTACCGAATACAATCACTCAGCTAAAATACAATTCACATTCACATGTGGATCAATAAACTGAAAGTCAGATTGAACCGAGAGAACAGTACCGTCCTTCTAATTGATTTACATAAGTCATGAACCCAAATTTAGTGATATAAATCTTACTATTGATGACAAATGGTACCCATCGCCGACAACAATGTACCAAAACATAAGGTAGTATCAACATTGATAACACATTAAAATGGATCATGTTGATATAATCTCAACAAGAACTAACAGAAAAATTAATACGATCAGCCGTTTACGTCAATTTGGTTTCAAATCAAATGCACTATCAACTTTCCACTATAAAAAGCTTACGTCAGATTTATTTCACTGAATGTGCCTTTCCCACCTGGGGCTGTGGACTTAGAAAAAGTCAACTAGTTAGAATCAATAGCATCGAAACAAAAGGGGTCTGTCAATAATATTAAAAACTAAAAACCACTGAAAAAACTGAATCCATACACTGTAACCGTAATCTCTGTAATAACCGGAGAACCCCCTGATTTAACATTACAAGGATAGGCTGAGACCCCCCAGAAACAAGGAGTGTTTCAGGGTATGGTCGCATCGTTGAAAGAAATTGAGATTAAGAAAGAAGCTGAATTAGATTGAAAAAATGTAACTGTAAACTAGACTTAAAATTCGGAAAACCTATAGTAAAAATGTACAACTCTTCTAGATTTCGTAACCTCCCAGAAATTAAAAAACAAGCAACAAATTCTTACCACTATATTCAAAGATGATTTCATAACCATTCTGCGCAGGCATAGTAGATATCAGACATTAATTAATAGTAATAACGCGTTAATTAAAATAATAAATAAAAATGATAAAGTAGAAGTAACTACCTATATATGATGGCTCTATTGGTTTATTGCTAGCTGAATATAAATTTATCTAATCTTACACTCACATTTTTAGATTTAGAATATTATTAATTATTAATCAATTTTATTCTGATTATCTTATTAGTCACAATCTTTAGGTGTCTGTTTTATGCCTGCCTTTAACAGATTAAAAAACAATGTGTCCATGACATAATATAAAACCAGTAAAAGATACATCGCCGGTCTCTATGATTATGTTTTAAATTCAATAGTAAAACGAATTTAAATTACTCACAGAACTAACGTGAAATCTAGGTTGATTTCTCTCTTGGCAGTTTTAACACAAACCACATCTAAAACAAGATAAACGTTACTTGCAGCATCCGTGTATGCGGCAACCCAATTAAAATCTCCTGTAACATTTAAAATGCGTTTCAACTTTATCGAGTTAAAATATTAAAACCATCATTAAAATAATTTAAAAATTTATTGTACAAACAATATAAATGAACTGGTAAATTCGAATAATTCAAGATACGCATTATTTTACTACCTGAAGCCAAATGAGCATAAATATTTCCGTGAAGAAGATTTGACATTAAACCGCGGCATTCAACGAGAGTAACGGACAGTACTCCTTTGCTGTCTGCCCGAATCGCGGCTTCGGGTACTAGAGTAGCAAGAATTTGTTCCACACGAGTAAAAAACGGTTTATAACGAATTTTGAACATAGGAAGTGTGTGCTTCTTCCGTACTGACCGCTTTAACTGCAATAAAAACCGTACAAAAACGATTGTCAATTAAAGCAACAAATTAATCGATAAACGCACATCAATTTCATACCTGGCTAGCAATGATTGAAGTGACTTGACTAAAGCTTTTTCCATAAAGCTGAGACACAACGGATATGTCGATATTAGGGTTTTCAGCGAAGCTAAAAGACCAATGGGCATAAGGTTCCGTCGCAAATTGCAATCGAGCCTGGCCTTTTACTCCATTAACTATAAACACAAGTAAATTATATTAATAAGTAGTAATTAAATCACTTTGAGTTAGTACAATACATAATCAAAGACTAAGTTGCAAAAACAGTAGATGTTTGATGAAAAAGATCAGCAGTACTAGCTATACATAAATTATGCATTTTCGTTGAATTGAGAATAAACTTACACTGTACAGACAGGAACGCAGAATGCTTCAAATGAGTTTCTGCTTGTATTGCGAATTGAAATCCTCCTGAATAGTCGAGATCAACTAGAATATCTAATGTAGAAATACTTTTGAAAATCGGATGCAGTTCTACGCGAGATGTTTTGAGCCAATTGACGACAGGGAAGTTTTGCCCTACGTCAAGGTTTTGTATCTAGCACCAAACAATAAATAAATGTATCATAGGTTATTAAATTTACATAAACTTTTTTGAAACATTAAATTGTGTAAATATTTCACTATTTTAAATTTTTTATTAATTGTATTACGGAAATGTTCGAGAAGAATTTTCCCAGGACCGAAGACGAGAGAAGTTCTTCGAATTCCATTGATAATTTTCTGAGAATCCATCTGCGAATAGGCTCGGAATTTCGAAGTTCGCGAAACAGGAAATAAAGTACGAAATTTAAAGCCCAGCAACTCTCTTTTGACTTGCACGATTCATCATTAATTTTGGATAGAAGAACCTGTTAGTTAATAACAATTTATTTGAATAAATCAAGCGCTAAAAGCACTATAACTTGTAATTCTGGATACAAAAATAAATCCTTACAGGCGGAAGCTGAAAGGTGGAAGAATTAGCGTGTGCAGGTTTGTAGCTATCATTTTTCTTTGTGTCGGGATCTTGAAAAAAGAACGACAGCATATACCATACACCTGCAACCACAAGGCAGATGCCAGCCAGCATTCCCACTAAAAAAGCAGCTAAAACTGATAGCATCTTGAAAGAGCTCCTTTTCCAGCTATGATATTCTTCTGAAGGTAAATATTTGAATCTCAGCGACCCTTGTATTGAGGCTAATCCAAGACATTTGATTCGGGATTTTCATCTCCACCTGTAAGTCCCAAATGCTATTAGAATGTAACGTAATGTCTCGAAAACTTGACTAATATA
This sequence comes from Ptenothrix huangshanensis, assembly GCA_036851915.1. NCBI lineage: Eukaryota > Metazoa > Arthropoda > Collembola > Symphypleona > Dicyrtomidae > Ptenothrix > Ptenothrix huangshanensis. Next base: position 8,321 of record JAAXYX010004727.1, read on the forward strand.
CATAGTCTATAAGATTCACACTCACACCAAACTGAAATTTTTTAAGCACGAGCACCTGTTTGCATTTAACATTTAAACTTGATAAATAATTAAATAAATAAAGCAAAACCGTGGAAATAGATACATATATATTGTCTTTTGAAATATAATAGTTGTAGCGTAGCCAAATTAATTAGAATTCGAAATCTACAGGATAAGCAATAATAAAGGCAAACAAAATACAGGTACATAATTATACCCATGTCGCTGTAAATTCGGTGCACTTCCAAAAATGTGTAATTCACTATGGTGATGTAACTTTTTTTGAAAAGTCCCACAGTAATGCTAACAATTTTATTATTCTAAATAACTAAAACAGTACCACTCCTTTACAGCGACTGGGGAATACCCCCAATGAGGCGTGAATTCAAGTAGGTAACTTTATTTTGAAGAAGCGTTATTACAATTTAAAATTTTTTTTAATAGTAAACCCAACTTGGATGACAATCATCAATTTTGACCGGAAAGTATATTAGCTGTACGAGAAAATTAATTGACCTAATAAACTATGCGGTACCCCAAGGCAGCTGGACTATACGTGGCGGCTGCCCTGTAGGTACCCTACCCGTACTACCTACCACCACCATACTACCACCGAAAATGCTGCCCCAAAATTCATGTTTTAGTTTGATTGAAATTCTTAGGAATTTATCATAATATAAAAAGAATATTATTCTTATTTTTTTAAATTGCAATATAATTTAAATTTTGTCGTTGCACCAACCTGCGCGAAATCATGACAACGGTATGACATGTAGAACAGCTACTTCCACAAATGCATGTCCCGTTAGTAGTATAGTAACCTAGGAACGATGCTTCTATAATAATTCAAGACAAAACAAAAACGGACATAATTCGATTGTCTTACTAAATTTGCCACAAAAATACCACGAAATGACAACAACTCTAAAACAGAGCTATACGGAGGAAACAATTTGCTTAAAGTATCAAAATATTAAATCACCTGCCCGCAAAAGGTATGCTGCACCTTTTAATTCATTCACCACACACCAGAAATTGTTAATATCGAGATCAAGATTATGATGAATATGTTAGTTAAACGTTTGAATGATTCGTTCTCAATCCATTCAATTCTATTTCATACCCCGTAAGGTAAGCACACCTGAAATAAATAAATAAAGATTACTAGTTTTCCCTTGAAAATGACCATTAAATAAATTCCTCAAAACGATTGATTAATGACAAACGATCACTTTTTAAAAATACTGGCATCGACATGTGCAATTTACAATGTAGAATGATAGAGTCACACTGTACTCTTTGTTGTTACAAACAATTAAGCCCTTCTACAAGTTGACAGTAATGCACACTTGCAAGGCAACTAATTTTTTTTTCGCTGACGAAACCAGAAAAGTCAATCCTGGAATAATGATTTTAGTTCCCCATAAAAAGGTGATAACTTACTAGTTTCTCAAGTGAATAATTGAAAGCGTAATAAAAATTAATAAAAAAATTCACAACTACTGTACTCAAAATAGTGTAATAAATGACAAGCTAATCATAATCAATATTAGCTATGTCAAGTTATAAAACTACGGGGTTGTAAGAGTTCATGTAATTAACATTAATCAACTAACGGCAGGAATTAAGTAATATTGAAACACCAAATAACTTCAACACCGAGACTACAATACGAAGTGACAAATATTTTTTAATAATAGAAAAATAAAACGTTCCAAAATTACTTACAAAGTTCAGCATTGGATCCTCGCATTTAGCTATTTAACAGCCTTATTATATTTCAGAATAAGGGCCTGCACAACTTACATTACATCATCCACGTAAATGCTCGCAATCTAAGTTAGCATTTAACTAATGTCCTAAGTATTATTATGTGACATCAAGGGATTTTACGAATATAACGCCATATCGCACCACAAAAAATATAGACGGGTCGAATCGTAGAATAAAACTATTTAAATAGTGGGTACTCAGCCCGACTTTCTTTCTGTAGGTCTTAAGAAAGTAGGCAAGACTAAATGTCAACGTCAACTGTGAAAGACAGAATTTGTTCAGGTTGGATGAGCTTTTGAGTAAATGCTTTCGCTTTTACTCCACTTTTCTACACCAAACACCGAACAGGGAGTAGAGAATGCTTTAAACTGTGAAAGACAGAATTTGTTCAGGTTGGATGAGCTTTTGAGTAAATGCTTTCGCTTTTACTCCACTTTTCTACACCAAACACCGAACAGGGAGTAGAAAATGCTTTGCAGAAGGTTCCGAAGTTCCGATGCTCCTACCGCGATTGTCTGTAGTGTGTGTGTGTAGCACTCTGTTTCTTGTCCCCATACCCATACTAGACTGTAGCTGTATGCATAACTGTTCAAACCATAAAAACTTTTGGTACGTCAACAGCGTACGGTCGACGAGATAAATAAATATCAACATATGGCACAGGTGACACTAAACAAGGTGGGATCGTAGTATAATACGATCGCAACAGGGGTCTCCTCCGGTTCGGATTGGAATTTCCAAGAAATTCGGAGTATGACCCTTATTCGGTTTCTTTGCGTTCCTTTTAATTCTCCCCTTCCTAACTTCGTGCCAAAGTATACGTATACGACAGCCTTCAGGTACAATAATGGCGGTATCCGGAATATTGGCCGTCAAACATATTAGCTGCTGAACCGTTTGTATATAATCAGCGTAAAATAAGTAGTTTTGTTTGACGGCCAATTATTTCCGACGGCCGATTCGTTCGGCGGCGAATATGTTCGGCGGCTAATTTGTGCGGCGACGAATATATATATTCGGCGGCCAATATGTTCTTTGAGGCGACGGCCAATTTGTCCGGCGGCCAATATTCCGCGATTCAGTAATAGCTATTAAATTCAACTACCTTGGGTTTTTAGTATCTGGTTACATTCAGCTTACTGTTTGAGAAGGTATATAGACACGGCTTTTCACACAAGTCACGTAGGTACTTGCTGGTATTAGATGCTAAAGCTAAACGCTAAATAATTTTAGGCAAACCCATAGTAATTCCATGATTTTTCAGAGTATTGGGAGTATTTTGATATTTAAAAAATGGAAACAATAAACGAATCTTTAGTAACGCATTTCCTGCGTTCTATCCTAATCGCCAAACGTATTTTATTATCAAATAATGCTAATTGCGGTGTAGCACGAGAGAAAGTAATAACTCGATTACAGTGTTACCTACAATAATTAATGGTAATTGCCAATTTGACACTGTAAAATGTAAACACCTCTAACTGAATCCAACTTTAATAAATTAATGATAATAAACATACACGAGAGTAATTGCCGAAACGGCACAGTATACAAAAAATTAGGTGTACACCATACGACGCTCTTCGCATTCTCTTCGCTTTTTCTCTTCGCATTTTGCACTATTTCCCATAGAAATAGGTTGGAGAATGTTTGAGATTCTCAAATCCGTTTGTTTGGAAAATAGTGCAAAATACGAAGAGAATGCGAAGAGCGTTTTTTAGTTTAGATTTAGTTTTAGCTACCATAAACTCGTTTTTGGATTTGGCCGGTTTTTAACACCATTTTACCACCCATGATAAAAATCATTCTGAACCCTG
>JAAXYX010004728.1:0-11928 GCA_036851915.1 Ptenothrix huangshanensis
TTCGATAAAATCATTAGCCGTAAACCCGATCGTCCTCAGTTTCTCTCAAATAATCGCATCTCAAAAAATTGCATTGTATTACCATAGATACAGCGATTTTTCTGAGAATTTTTGAAATTGTTTGAGATTCGCTAATAACAAATCTGTGGAAATAGTGTAAAATATTTCTGAGAGCGAGAATCTGAGGACGATCGGGTTTACGGCTAATATTTTCGCGATGGCAAAGTTAAAAGGACTAAAAATTTAAAAAAACAACAAAACTACGGCTTCTTTTTCTCCAGAGCAAAGTAAAGCAGGCTTTTTGAGTTATGTATTAGATTAGACAGTTTAAAAAATGAACTAGAAATGTAGGCTCTGTATAATAATAGAAGCTGCTTTTTTATCTTTTATTTTCTCGCGTACATTACTACGCTGATTGTTTCATCCCACACTGCGAACTAAAAAAGCTAAATGTGCTCATTGCTCTGATATTATTTTGCATACAATTTTATACTAGAACGAAGCTAAACTTCCGAAATTGTCTACAACATTTTGACAAATTAAATTCATAAGAAATCACTAGTGGTCTCTGACTAGTCAAAATTACGGATTTATGCAGTGTACGCAATGAGCACTCGTTAGAACGTAACGCCTAGAAATCAGAGTTCCGCCACATCCATAATGAGTCTTGTTGGATGAATCTAAAAACAAAACAAAAATTACCATAAATTATCAATCTTTTTCGGAATGCCGTTTATAATTTATTTTTTATACCAAAAAACAACCAACTATCACTTTTGCAAGCTTGTGTTGAAGTAAAAAAATTGCAGAACATAATAATGACAATGACGAAAACTATGCGCAATAACAATACTCATTTCAATGTAATTGATTTCAGAATGTTACTTAAAAGCATTGGATTTCTAAAGACAGGACAGAAACACGTGGAATATGTTCGTGCCTTCACAAATCTGCATTTTTGAGCCACACGGTCGCTTATTAAAAAAGTGTAAATATTTGCATACAAAACATTGCTTGTACACAAACAATTAATAAGCGAATTTGCAATTCAATTTTTTCCTGCAATAATATGATTACTGACAGCAAGAGACAAGGGAGCGCCATTGATACTTCAATCGCACTTTGCATTGTGCAGCATGCACACGAACAACGAACAGGTAGTTATATTATGTACCGTAATAAAAGATTTTGGTTGAAGAGCCGACCTTCTACTGGCCGAAACCCCGCGTTCTGAAACAGGCCCATTTTTAAAGCAACATTCATTTTTGCAGTTAACTACATGTGAATTCGTTAAACCCACGGTTCGTATTAGAAATACGCCTTATACATATCAGAATATTTGCGGTACTCAGCACTCAGCACTGACCCATGTATAGCAGTTAGCAGCGCCTGCTTTGTTGCCCCTGTTGCACATCAATAGTTACAAACGATATAATTATTACATATCGTTTAATAAGCAAAATAGAGCGTATCCAATTCGTAGTACAGACAAAACGGGACATATCCATAAATTCTTAAGAGCAACATTGGGTACACCCTTAGCAAAATGCCTGGAAATATCCCACCTTACTTTTATGGTTTATTATGGACTTCATCCAGTAGCGTAACCAGGATTTTTTTAGGCGTAGGCCAATTTACTAAAGTCGATTATATCTAGTGTAACATGAAAATAAAAAACACATCCTATTTAGTGTCAATTATTAAAAAAAAGCGTACACTTCTCGTGTAAATTAAAAAAAAACTGCGTCATTTTTGGGTAAATTTGACAAAAACTGCGACTTTTTGTTTGCCAAATAAGTAAATCTGCGTCTTTTTTGTGTAAATCTAAAACAAATGGCTCCCTTTATGTGTAAATTTTTGAAAAAATGGCTCCTTTTTGTGTAAATTTTTAAAAAATGGCTCCACTTTTGTGTTAATTCAAAAAATCTGCCCCTTTTTGTGTAAATTTTTAAAAAATGGCTCCACTTTTGTGTTAATTCAAAAAATCTGCCCCTTTTTGTGTGAATTAAAAAGCATTTTTAAAAATCCCGCGTAGGCCAAGGCCAACGTGGCCTACGCCTAGTTACGCTACTGACTTCATCCACTTTGCATTGAGTCTGAAATGGATATAGTACATCTCCATAATTGCACACTGTATTAGCATAATTGCATATTGTCCTCCTAATAATTACATAATAACTCTACACACTTTTACGGAGAAGCTAATAGTAAAGTAATCACTATGAGAATTACTGTTTACTATGACTCTATTACTAATTGTTTAAATATAATGGTTGATTTTTATGTGCTCTGTATATTTAAGTAGGTAAGCATGCATGCATTCCGGAACAGTTTGGACAACTGAAAGAAAAATTTTTAGTTAATAGGTATTTAGAAATAATATAATTGTTAAAAGATTACCGTTGATATATATTTGAGCCATCCATGGATATGCCGAACGGTTGCGAACGCTCTCTCCCCCAACCAATCGTGACTTTCGTTTGCGAAACACAGTTTCCTGTGTACTAGCATGTCCACATTCCGAGAGCTTAGGGATAAATTTAAAATTCGGATGCAATTTCAAATTCTCTGGTACTTCTTTCGTGCTAAACTTCACACTTGGTTTTATAGTGGTTCTTTTAATGGGCTCGATTGTGTTATGTCCTTCAAAAAATTGCACCTCATTAGATAAATCTACCATTAGTTTAATCACAACTACTAATTACTGCAATAATTACTCTACTGTCGGACGACAATAACAATCACATCAGTAATAATTCAACGCACTAATTCACCCGGTGAACAGCATTAACAATGGTAATTAAAAGTAAAAACAATATAATTATAGATGTGAAATTTATTAGCACGTGTAGGTAGTGATACGCACTTACTCGGCAAATTGCTAAGAAAAACTAGAGATGAAACAACAACAAAAAGAGTGACTGACGATAGCACAAAGAGACCCATTATGCATATGAAGTAATGGAAAAATTGCTTGACGGTAAAGCACCAATTTCAATGATTTCATATCAACTAAAACTCAAACCACTAAATCCTAACCGAATAATCATTTCTGCAAAATATGAGAATTCAATGCCCATATCTGCTTCAAAGGTGGCAAAAGACGTATCAGGATTTCCAAGCAATTAGATTCGTGATAAGAAATCAAGTTTGTCGCATCGTCAGTGATAACTACAATGTTTTTACCCAAGGACGTTTCACAGTCACACAGCACAGCACAGCACAATAAAAAAATTGAAGATGAGCTAAAACACAAAATAAAAACCTCACGAAATGACTCCGGACTCCAGAATATTTGGTATACACTTTACATAAACGTTGACATTACAGATATATCAAACAAAATATTTCTCGCGACGCGTCTCCTGAGATAACTGGTTCTTCTGGTGCCTTCTAAAAGGCTAATGAATGAACTTTATGTCTGAATGAATACTTTTCATTGCTCATCATTGCATTGTTGTAGGCACCCAGACAGGCAAATCTGATAGCAATATCCTTTTACAGGTTGAGCATTTAACTTAATGCTCATTCCAAGACAATTGGGTGAATGTTACGATCGATGCTGGTTAAGAAACTAGGAATAGTATTCAAAATAGGAATCTGAAGGTAGGCTACTTTTTTGCATTTTGTGAATGTAACATATTTTATTACAAGATCGTGGGGCAGATGATCGCGAGACGTTTGTGACTACAAAAGTAATGCTGTAAGATTGCACGGTTTTGTTAATAAAAATGTTCCTATTAGCAGCAATTGTTTATAACGAAACAAATGCAACACGGGGACAATGTAGACATAATGGCTATTGTTTCAGCCTTACGAAATATATTTTATACAGGAAGGACGTCATTTATAGTTTATAGTGTGAATGATGATTGATGCATGATGCGTTTTAGATGCATTCATTGTTTTAATTATTTCAAGATTGTTAACTTTTACGGTGTATATTATTTACCTACTAGTAAATAATATTTGTTTTTTCTTAAGTACTTCCACGAGAGAATTAAAGACAAACTTTATTTATTAAAATAAAACTTGACTGGCCTTCTAATTAGATTATTATTAGAAAACAGTAAGTCGGTACCTAGTTGGTTGATGAATGATGAGGATCACAACCAGTGGTGTCGATCAAGACAATTTTGATCGAACCCTTCCTCATGTCCTCTTCTTCGTGTTTAAGTTTCTACAGGAAAAAAGTTTTCCAGATTTTACGAAAATATTTATTATACTACAATAAAAAAACAAATTTCAAAAATTCCAATTTTAAATGTCAAAGAGATCTATAGCAGTAAGATTAACAGTAGCACCCTATTACAGTGAATACGGTAATTACACAATTTGTGGTCCCAATTTTGTTATTTCATCCATAATAAAATTGAAAAGCTTTTGGAATGGTTCACAGTCTTGTAATTATTGTAAGTTCTTGTTCCTTCAGACATTAACAAAAACATATTTAACAATCTTACAGCGTTAATACGAACACCATAAAATATGGCTGATGCATATACTTATGACTTGATAATTTCATTATAAAAGGGTAAGTGAGTGTGAACGAAAGTGCTGAATTGCAGCAACAACTGAATCAAGCTAGTTATATGATGGTTATGTAAATAAGCAGAAATTACTTACTATGTAATTTTCGACTAGGTATAATTACAAAGGAATTAATATTCAGGAAAATTAGCTTTATGCATTAGCGAATAGATCCTAGATGTTTTTTTATATTTTTTTTTCAATCTGTTGAACTGTACTAATTACCACGAACTCATTTCTTATATACCTTTGTATACGAATCTCATAAAGAAACGCTCTTAATTTTTTTTTACCAAGTTCATTGCATTGAAAAAAAACATCACCAATTTATAATTACAGCTCATGTTTAATGTCGCAGTTGTAAATGTACGCAGTCTTTAATCACATCAAGTTCAGATTATGCATACTTGATTATAATTTTTGTCTACTATAACACATAATATGTAAAAATCTGTGATCTGTGGTGAATGCACAAATCGTTATTCATTATTAAAAAAACTAAAATCAATATTTCGTATATTAATATGTATGTGAAGCGTTAACAGCCTTGTGAGCACTCAAAACTTTGTTGACTAAAATCAAATCAGGAAAAATCTTCTGTGGCCTCAAATATGAAATTCAAGAATTTTCACTAAAATTACTGCGTGAAATGTATAAAGACCTACAATACTAATATTAGTATATACATTTGTCTAATTTTTCTGTGCTTCCTTTTTACAGCATTTTCCGTAGAAGTGTTTAGCATTAAAACATCGGGTTCTTTGCTCGCAAGTGCTACAGACAAACACTCCCATGAAGTTGCTAAACGGTTGGAAATAAAACCCGGGGTGTCAGGTTATGTAGTTGTCATCGTTGTCATGTTGACGAGTCCCGTTGGGACGCTGTAACTCTACAGCTTACTATTAGGTAGTAAAATACAGTTACTCACAAAACAGATTTTTTTAGACTTAACCTATGTAAAAGATGCCGCATCTCGTTGCATTATCCCACTTATTCATCCTCCGGTAAGATTATACATATGCCTACATACTTAATTACAGGTGATCCGATTCAAATTTTCTTTACGATAAAATCTGAATACTATTTTTGGAGCCTTTTAACATGAAGTTAAACAATAGAGACATACGTCACTATTGCTCATCAGCTGATTGTCCAAAGTGAAGTATAATTACATGACAATATCTTCTCGGAATGATCTATGCAAGACATCGCAATTCATCCAGCATAAACTTATACCACGTTATATTTTGTAAATCTTTGTGAAGGACTCACTCAATCTGTTAGAATGTGGGGTAAATTATAATGATTAAAAATAATCGATTGAATCGTGCACATTATATGAGTAGATTGTAGTGTAATGAAGGAAGAGACGTCATGCGTCACCCACCCCCCAACATTACCTTGTTTGCCATCGAAACTAACTTTATAATTATCCAAGCTAAGAGCGATATGGCATGTGGCGGCCTTCATTCAATTCACATTTTGGCTCTGAGTCAATTAATCATGAAAACTTTGTGATTGCAGTGTTCAGCTGCTACATCTTGAAGAAATCCACTACATAGTGATATCGATATGTAGTACCATTCAGCCAAGGAAACCTTGTAATAATCGTGAACTTGTGTAAAAACCAAATAAGACAGTTATGTATACTTTGCAACCTAAATCAGAGCGCTCTTGATGACGATTACAATATAATATGCATTTTTCGCGGAGACATATCCAAAGTAAGTACGTAATTGAATTATCTCGCAGCCGAGTCAAAGACGACGTATCAGACGAATCAGGACGTATTACATGCCGCAAGTGTGAATTGCAGATTGCAGACGTAAGGTTATACTAATATTCAACACTTTCCAGTATGACAAGAATCGAGAAGGGCACGAATAATCAATAGCCTAGAGATATAACTCTAGTACCTACATATATGAAAATGATACGTAAATTGGTATCTTTATAAATTGTAATTTCCAATCCTTTCGGATTCCATCGTACGCTCCTCAACTCCAAGCAGTCATCTTCACTCTTTAGTATCTACTTGTCTCTATAATAATAATGATTACTGATTTGTATTTATTCGATTCTTCCCCAGAATCCAAAAGCTGCTAATGCTCCAGGAATTACACCAACTTAATCAATGTAATTAACCTCCTGGTGGACATAAAACAAGAAAAGAGAGTAGCAAGTCGAAAAAGAAGAGGGTAGTCACACTACGCAATCAATCAATTTGATTTATCATTGCAAAAAATATTTCTAGGTACACAGGTGAATCTTTTACTACATAGTACCAAGTCTGAGGTCATTGCAAGCGAATATTGCCATACACTCGTACACTAGCCAAATTATACACATCTATTAATTCTGCATTAGCAATAATCAACCTAATGCGGACTTGCAGGTGTCGAGTATTATTACAATGACTATTACTTGGGTAACACTTTTTTACCCATTACGTCTGTTTTACACGCAGGAGGCATGAACAATGGGAAGACTGTGTAGGGATCTCTTTACATATCCAGAAGTATAAGACAGGTATAATTATTATATGTATGTATGTACATACCTTCATAAGCTACACACACGCGTGCGTCAAGTTGTTATTTTACTATTCAGCTTCACAGCTGTATATTAAATCTTAAACTACCTGCATGATTATACTACCCGATTACCCTTGTCGTGTTCACGTCTACCATTTCATTTCAGATCCAACTAGCAATTTCCAATTCAAATCAAATTGCAAATGTAATTAATAATTAAAGTTTTTTCGAGGAATACGTAACGTTTGATCTGATCTGAAGTTATGATATCAACATACAGACGCCACAAAATGTAGCGTGTTGTTTGGTTTAGTTAGCAAAAGAAATCATCACCATTGTCGTTTGTTATTACAGTGGAATCCCACTATAAAGAATTTTTACGAGACGAAACAATTTAAAACCTAATTCGAGAATGCCAATGATAAAGCTTCAAAAGGCTTTCAAAACAAAACTTGCGCAACACCATACGCAGATACCGATATTGCTTATGTTATTTAATTATCATAACTAGGTACATTATTTTTTCAGACACGGGCACTAACGGATCGAAAAGACAGCAGTATAATAAGGGAACAGCATAATCCGATTTCACTGTAAGTCTGTGCTTGAAAGATTTGCAGCCTATTAATCCTAGTAGCAAGTAGCTAGTAAAGGTGTAATTAAGACCAACTATTGGCATGGAACTTAACACTCTACAAGGTATACTGGATATGATGGCAGGTTTACACGCATAATTTCCCCCCAAGCTTATTATGTTTTCAACTCGCTCAAAGTTTCGCTGTCCACGAAAGTTTCGAGCAATATACCTACATACATAGTTTAATTTGCACCCTTTTAATGTTTCCCTTGTGCCTGTCTGAACAGATCCGATTCGATAAATGGAAATCGCAACTTGAAGTCATGGACGACTTACACTAAACTAGATTTGAAGTGAACGATCGAGCAGACAAATCGCTTTCATATAAAAGTAAAAGGCAAAAGTGACGGGTTGTTATTTTTCATAGAAGTAAATTGTTTGTTCGTATCAAAGTAAATATTGTTGTAGGCAAAGTGTTTTAGTCAAAGGTTACCTTGATTTTCTCTGACGTTGTTTGCAGAAAGTTGACAAGCTTTACATTTACACGAACCAAAATGAAAATATGGTAAAGAAAGCTAAATAGTTTTCAAGTAGATTTTGCAGTTTATTGGGTAAATTATTATACACTGAGTACACATACACGCATAGGTACGCCATACGTACACATAAACGTTATAGGTACGCCAAACCAAGAAACGTTTGAACTGCACACGTCAGCTATTAAAACCAATACACTCAGTCCCAGGTCCAGGCCCAGGACAGGGTGTCAAGTACAGCTTTTTGTGGGTTTAGGAATGCTCATTTCTGTCAAAATCAGATATACTTGAGCGCTAATGCATGTGTTGGGAAGACTTCAAATGGATTTAAATAGATTTCAATAATGCTCGTCTCCAGTCTCTGGATTCCTTTCTTGTCCTGTTTCTTTGATCCGATTGAATCAGCATGGGAGCATAATACATATTTATTACGGAAAATGTTTTGACTGAATCCAATCCATGGTACTGGTCACAGGAAGCTTAGATGCCATAGAGTACAAACAATACAAACAACAAGAAGGAAAACAGTGTATCAGGTCAGAGTAGAACGCAACTACAAACACAAACCACACAAGGTAATTACAAACCCACGTATTTTGCATATGAATGCGTAGGCTGCCGTCCTTCTCCCTGACGCTATTCAGTACATTCAGTATATGACTAACATGTACCACCTACTTATATACTACGGATAATTACATAAATGCAGTAAGATTATGAATGCATCGTTTTGGTTCAGTTCGCGAGGTAATAAATACAGATAATACAGATCACGTAGTCAAACTGATTAATTTACTAATTGCAACGTTACGAATATATAAGTAATTAATAACTTTTTCACCTTTCACCCCAAAGCATTAACTAATAGGTAATAGCTTTGTGGATCTGACGTTAATGGACAAGAAATCGCATCAACTTCCAAAAAGCTACTGAGACTGAGACTACTCTCAGTAAGCGCAGGACTTTGGACTACTAAATTCTAACTGCATCTGGAAAAGGAATTTATTTTTCGGCGTATCAGTAATATTGTCCATACATAAGCACAAATTGCTTGTACGTCATTAGCCCCATTTTTAAAGCATATGTAATGTAAACCACACTTCTGGAGCACAAATTCTTTTCCGAATAAACTATCAGATCAACAGATCAGCCACAACTTTCAGTAACAAGTTAATACAGGAATACAGATGGATTATAATTCGTACTGCTCTTCTGTTATATCAAACCAAAATCATGGTAGGTACACGATAAAAACTGACGATCGTATTTACATCATTTATGTATCAGCAGTACGCATATAGATGCAGAAATGAGGAGAGATGAGATGAGTTAGATACACACTGATAAATTAAGTTAGCTGGTATTTTGGGACACCACCGAAACCCATCCAAACTTTATATATACGAATGTATTAAAATCCAATGCAGAAAATTGGAAAAAAAGCTGATTAGAAGTCCCTCAAAAATGGGCCCAAAAGATTACTCTTTTTCAGACAAGAAATAGACGAAAAGCTATTCCGGATCCGTTTTTTTACTGTGGGAAATGGAATAAAAATTCAAAGCATCACAATTCAACAATGAATCAAAAATCATAAATGTGAGCGATAGAATTACTATCCATTTTCACACATTCACATGCCAATTTTCGTTTCGCACACTCCGGTATTGTAACCAAGCCAAACCACGTCCATATCACTACAAAGTCAAAGTCGAATCCTAAGACTATAGACCATTCAAAACCAAGAGTCAACCCCGAAGCCAAAGCCCGAAATAAAGTTCAATTAAGGTAATTTTTTATTTTTCTTATCGGTATTTTCTGACACTGATTTCTAACGCCATCGAATTACCTTGTCTATACTAATGATATATGGAAACTCCCTACTTATGAATTACCCAAAACGGATTACTTTGCCGATATCTTTAGCTCGTGTGCTGAATTACAAAAAATTGGAAAAGGGCCTTTGGTATGAAAATCTCAATTTTGAAAAAGTGCTGTAGTATTTTTTTTTTTTGGAACTATTAGGTAAGAGAGAGAGAGAAAGTATGTAATAACTTTATTACACTGTTACCTACAATGGTAATTGCCAACATGACACAGTAAAATATAAACTAGTTTTAGGCATTACAAATACAAATATTAAGGGTTATTATGATTACAGAGATATTTTTATACTATATCTATTTTATACTATAATGACAATGAATTTGAACATCCTATACTCAATATTGAGCTCCTGAACATTTTTCAATGGCAAATTTTAACATTGCGTAAATGGAGAAACGTTTCGTTTTGGCTATGAAAATTCTACGCCAGCGTTCATACAAAATTAAAACTTCAAACAGTTTTATGTACAAAATTAGCTGCGCTTTCGGAGACACTTTCCACTTTTACTGTGCGCTCAAAACTAAACTTTCTACTAGCTACCCACAAGTTAAAAAAATTTGGAAATTCTTAGTAATTACCTACAATATTAATGCTTAGGTTTTCAACTTCAATAATCACTTCTGTACGTGCTTTTACCTTGGAATTAGGTCCTAGCTCTTCCCCTGTTTTATTGGGAGTTAAATTAGTGGGGCTTCAGAGTGTTTGGATTTCAAATTTTAGACATATATTTTGAAGTGTTTGTGCGATTTTTAAATTTAAATTAGGTTTTAGAAGTGATACTTTTGTGTCTTTTGTGATACCATTTCTTTTTTATTGAGGGTTTCAAATTGAGGGTGCTTTCAGTTAATAGTCGCACAATCGATTAAGTTTTACTATTTAGTTTTATTCCCGTGTTTTAGTTTCAAAAACTTTAAGTATAATTTAGACCTTATTGAGGATTTTTAAAAATTGTGTAGTGAGTGTTGATCCTGGATAGGTGGAAAACCTAGGAGCCCAACTGATTTTATTGTGGTTGCATATTGATCATGCTTATTATCAGGTTCAGCATCCCCAAGAGTCCCTGTTCCAACTATTTTATTCCACTGAATTCAGATTTTAACCAATTACAATTTCTCAACCTTCTCATCTTACTGCATTACAGATTTATTTGTATTGGGGTGTACCGTCCTGAAGTGTGTCCAACTTTCCGAAATCCCTTCTACTTACATAACGCTTCACAGGTCTCCACGCTTCTATTAAATATATGTATTGTAACAACGTCGGGTGGGGCCAGGGTACAAGACTTATTTGGAGACCCCAGTAATTATTGAATTTTATTGAATATTGTTAATTTAAAAGAGGAAGATTGAAACTGCTTGTTTCCTTTTGGGCCATTTTTTGAAAATTCCTATTTTTTAATCCAAACATATTAATCGCTTGATTTTGGCCGACGAACTTTGCCGCCAAATAACAGTGTCACGAAAAACAAACTTAACTGTGAAATAAAGTTGCATATTAGTAGGCACATGCTCATCTCAACATTAACATGCTTTCGCAAATACAACCAATTTATCCAGAGGCCATTATTAAGCAATTCCGAACAGATTCGCAACCAAAGTGGCAGCAAAATTGAACTTTCTGACGCAAAAGCAGAGACTTTATATAAAGACCTTTATATAGATATGCGTGTGACAAAATAGTATTAAGAAACAAAAACCGGTTAAAATGCGATTTTGAGAGGTAAGACGACCACAATGGAAAGTACATTATAAAAATATCCTAAAATATAGTAAAAATCAGATATACAGTGAAATCTCGTTATAACGACACCCGATATAACGTCAATTTCCATATAACGACAGCACATCACGGTCCCGTCAAAAGCCTA
>JAAXYX010004729.1:0-11927 GCA_036851915.1 Ptenothrix huangshanensis
GATAGCCGGAGTTCTTATTAGACGTTATACGATAGTTCATATTTTCATATGGTTAGTTTAATTATGTAATAATTCTATATGTTTTACAACTGTACGGAGATGATTTAAGGAGGATGGAGTGATGAGTGATTAGTGTATTTCAACACCATGATAAGAATGCAAGCTGAGGTACAATCTTAAAATTTAAGTTAGCGTCAAACCTATACAGTACACGCACGTACAATGCAGTGCTATAGATGGTTACAGCATGGATTACGTAGTAAGTTAATATTGCGTAATAAAGTTCTTTAGGGAAAATTAAGATGCTAGAGTTACATCTACTGACTCTATTTTAGGTGGGTAGATAGATGAAGTAGGAACACGAGTTAAGAGTAATCCTGACGTCGCTTGATGACGTAAATGTATTATTTATATTATTTTTTCATTGTTACATTCGCCAACTAGTAATCTACTTACTGCATACGGTATCTCAGCAGTTGGACAGGAAGCTGCTAAGATATAGCCAGAGAATGTCAAAATGAAGCAAGCACAGTAAATAATAAATGCCTCTACAGCATCATATTATTTGTTTAATTATAGATCTGGCAGTGGCCCATGGGACAAAAGCGAGCTTTATTTCAATAAACAGCGCGGAACGGCGAGTTGTACAGATACCTGTGCCAACATCCTTGACAATAGATGGTCCATTTCAAAGTTCAAGAGGCTTGAATACCATCAACACTTACAACACCAGTCACTGGATGGAAGAGTCATTCTTACATTTTTCTGCGGGTTCAGCACTGAAGCATCTCTTTTTTGTCTCTTATAACTCTCTCACGAAGCTCAACTCCATAATTGTGTTCGACATTGCTTCTAATCTTGCATACATCTTACAACAAAGTATGACTTAAATGATTCTCTACTATCCAAGTTTTTACTTAATATTGACATATTTTCTACTGGTCGACGATGAATTATACAAACCAACAATGTGACATGTGTGTCAATTGTTTGTTTTCAGGTCCTTCAGATTTCATCGATGGATTGGTATTTCACGATGAACGCATATTTTGGAGTGAAGCTAACAATAATACCATATGGCAGCTAAATATTTCCCAACCAAAAGAAAGCTGGAAACCCAAGATTTTCTACAAGCCCCCTAATTGTTCACTTCATAATTTAGCAGTTGATACCAAGTCAAAGTGGGTATACTAACCTTGTTCAAAAAAAATTGGTTGAATTATTCTGTTTTTACGATAGTACAGTTAAATTAACGACAATTATTTTACAAAACTTACAGTACATTTTTCTGGATCAATACAATAAGCAAAAATTTTGGAAAAATTCAGTTCTACGATGAAGCTGGAAATTCAGGTGATGTCGTCACAGGCATAACTTCTTATCCTCTTGCATTAACGACTGATGACTTGTACTTATATTGGACTGAAAAATCTGGGACTCAATTCAAAATTGAGAGGGTTCGACTAGCGAATTACGCGGACCGGAAAGAAATTCACAGTGAACATTATCATCAAAGTTTCTCGTTAAGTGTTGTATGTTTTGGAAGTATTTTTTGGACTTCAAACAATAATCTATGGTATAAGGAAAATATTTACAGCTCTAAGCTCAATAACGGTATTCAAGCGTTCGGCCAATTTTCACCGAAACCAAGAGGGATAATATCTAAAAGCTCGGTACTAAACGACTGGGATTATTGTAAAAAGAAAACCACTACCACTTCAGAAGTAGAAACAAGCACTTTACATTCAATATCGTCTGATGGAGACAGTGTACAGCAAACTGTTGTTGACTCCGGGTCCAGCAATGAGTCTAGTGTATTTCCTCATCTCTCTTCCCTTACTACAAATAAAACGGTTGATCTGCAATTTTCTCATAATTCAGCAGCTTCAGTTACAGATCTACCCAATCAACCTTTCACCAATAATTCAAATATTCCAGCAAAGGCGACTTCGCCACCTACAGTTGCAGTTACTGCGAGTAACAGGATTCCAATGAATGTGACTTCATCCCCCGTAGTATTGATGCCAACTGGGAAAACTACAGTCACCAAGCCAGCTATAACAGCTGAAGCAGTATCAGTAACATTTAGAACAGTTGAAATAAATACAGCTGAAACCACTGAGATTTCAAACAGTGAGACTTACTCAACCCCCGGAAATATTGTACACAAGAATTCTAGCAGTAATCAATCTCATCATTACTTTTCGGAAATTGGAAACGACTATTCGACAGAAAATCTAACATTATTATGGTGTCCAAAGGAGAGAAATAATTGTTTAAACG
This sequence comes from Ptenothrix huangshanensis, assembly GCA_036851915.1. NCBI lineage: Eukaryota > Metazoa > Arthropoda > Collembola > Symphypleona > Dicyrtomidae > Ptenothrix > Ptenothrix huangshanensis. Next base: position 2,284 of record JAAXYX010004729.1, read on the forward strand.
GGGGTCATTGTGTTTTATTATCAAACGTTTCATTTTGCTTGTAAGTGATATCCCATTCAATACTAGTTTCTTTAAACATAATTAAAATACTTTTGGGACAATTCCAGGAGCCCTGTCGTATATGTATATCTCATGCACATACTTCATAACACCTGATTGAAAGGGCTCCCTCATTCTCCAACTAGCTTATGGGAGTAATAAACAGCTGAATAGAAATAGCAAATTAATATCATAATTTTTCTGTATGTAATTTTGCAGATGCTTGAAAGATTTTGAAGGAAGCCGTTGTGAACACAATAGTATTCTTAGAGTTCCTTTGCCTTTAGTAGGCACTTCAGATATCATCTACATTATCGTCTGTTCGGGATTATCCTTTTTAGTTGTGATATTGGTTGCCGCAGTTGTATTCTTATATGTCAAAATACGAAAGGTGGATAAGAAACCCAGGATTCGAAGGCGAGTCATTGTTTCACGTTCAAGAGAAGGAGTTAGACGACGAGAAAGAGAGAGAGGCTCGTCTGTATGTGAACTAATTGACATTGAAAATTGCTGTAACATGAACGAGTGTGAAACGGTAAATTTAATATTAGTCTTACATCTACGGGAACTCACTTTGTGTCAAGTGTGTAACCGCTTAATAATCTCAAAATGTTGTCACACCAATGTGTGGCGTTGTAAATGGTTACAAAAATTGAAAATACTTTTAACATATGTTAGTGAAGAGCACTCTGAGACAAAGTGAGATCTTTGGGTTATCAGTTTACACATTTCATTAAAAATCAAATTTTTGAGTTGTACAGTGTTTGATTGTATTTGTTTACAGCCTTGTTATGAAACCAGCGGCTCAAGTTCTGCTAGTACTTCTAGTTCCAAGGAGGTCGTCGGGAAACGTACATCTCGGAAAGAAGATAAAGAAAGACTTATAGAAACATAACAATTGTTTTTATTTATGAAAATTATAAATACTATATACAATATAATGCACACTGCGTAGACTGTACCTAGGTACCACTTAAGGGACGTTACTGGCAGGGTTCAAGTGGGTTCAGAATAGCAATATGCTGTCCATATTACAGAAAAATAATGTAGCTATGGCGAGTGGCGAGTGGGTCTAAACCCGGAACAGATCCTCGCAACTTTCGTGAGATTCTTTAAATTAACATGTAATCATGTTAAATTAAACTGGAGGAAGCCTGGTCAACTTCCTCGCGTAAGTTGCTGATTACTACTAGATAACAAGTAGTTTACCTCAGACGCAGGAATTGCCTTTTTAATTGAATATATGTTTGCGCTCAGAGTAGAATGATGGTGAGCTATTTATATATAGTCAACGAATACAATGTCTCCAGAAAACGCCTCAGCGTAATACGTACTGATATAGGGTAAAGTAATACAGAGGCATTTTGAATCCCAGGTGCAAAAGTGATATTCTGTTGTGTTTAAGATCATTTATCAAAAGTATTTTTTATGATATGGGAAGCATCGGTTCAACTAGTTTTGAACTTGAAGCATGCTGTAGATACACATTTGTTGAAAAAATGTTATATTAAAAGAGCTCCTTGCCTTGTTATATTTTTATAGGATCGATGTGTTTTTTAATTTAGCTTGTACTCATTTTCACTTGTACTCACGCATACTGGCATCTTATGGTAAACCATTGTAGATGTACATAGTAGACGCTGATCCAAGCATCTAATTATGTGTTAATAGAATGAGCTTTTTGAGCAAGGTAAGAAATAAGAGGTGCCTCAAATGGCATTTAAAGCATACATTTTGTGCCATTAATAAAAATATTTGTGGCAAAATGAAATCTGCAAGCTAGCGCCATATTGTTTTAATGCAATTTAGCCTCCATTTTTTAAAACTGTTGTAGCACGAAATATTTTTAGCAAATGGTCTACAAAAGGATCTAATGCTGAAGGCCCAACAAGTTTCAAAAGTACACATAAAAAATAATTATTTAAGGGAGTGTCACCAGTAAGTGTAACAGGATGCCCTTAATGTGACCACCACCTTGATTTTAAAGAGTAGATTTTTAGAAACAAATCAAAGCATAAATTCTACAAACAGATCATTGAATTATTGTGTATTCTGCCAGCGATTTCAGGCATAAACGCCGTCGTCGCGACGGCCATACACGGTTTTTTACTCCGCCTAGAGCAAAAAAGAAATCATCAACGAACGCTGCCGCCAGGCTGCCCAACCATCGCCGAATAAATAAATAATTATTAGTATTAAAAACAGTGGGATTGAATTCCACGTTTCATTTATGAACAAGCATTTTTTTTATTGTGTGGCAAAAAACGGCGGTGTTCCCGATTCACGACGGGGACATTTCCGTTTATTTTTTCGAAGGTCAGCGGGACTAGTATTAGTATTCCGGTAGCCTCTGCCAACACATGTAACCTTTGTTTTCCTTCTTTAAAATCAAAGGGGTGGTCACATTTAGTTGGATTCCCCTTATATAATTTTATGCCTGAGGCAACTCGAATTCGGTATTTCAGCCAAAGTAACAATAAGCGATCATTCGGTAGAACTTCATTTCAATCGTATCATACGCTGAGCTATATAGCTAAAATAGTTGCCAATGACATGGATCATATCAGCATGCTTCGATTTTAGCTTATGCCATAATATTTCAGCTCAAATCAAGCTTACATGAAATGTGACAAGGAACTTAACTTAATAAATGGAGTATGTAATACAATGGGGCATAAATGCGTGCCATAGAAATTTTTTAATACTGGATTGCTAGAGAGACCATCGTTGACGTCTCAAACTTTTTAAATCACAATAAAATGGTCCGGCTATCTCTAGAGACCGGTGTTAAGGCATTTGAAGTTCTATGGTACATTTGATTAAGCTTTACAATTCAGCCTTTTAAACCTTCGTTTTTTTGGCTTCAACAAAACAATTACATTCGATAGTTATGTAGACTACCCGGTGGGGAGTGCCCATCCTAAATAGAAAAAAGTGAAAACCTATATCTTTTTTATACCTTGGGGGCTTAGTTAGACTTACGAGTGGCCATATTTTTACGTAGGCATTCATCCAGAGAATTCGAAAATTTGCTCAGTGGTGCTATAAAAGAAAAGTAGATACAAAAGCCCTTACATTTTAAGTGCTCATTCATTGCAGCATTTTTATGCTACATGATTATGTTCAGTTCCCATGTATGTACCTACATGTAATTTTTACGGCGACCGAAAAGCATAAAAAACAAAAAAAAACAATGAAACGACTACCCAAGGTCACACCACTTTTGGTCACCTAATGACAGCGTGACCTAATGAAATTGTGAAGAAGTTGTAAAACAAACACAGCATATTGAGGGAAGAAAACCCTAAGGAAGCCCATAAAATCAAAAATCATACTGCAGCCGGGAAAAGTATGGGACGACAGAAAATTTAAGAGTGAATTAGGAGATTTAAAATAAACACGACCAAAAAAGTATTTATGGTAAGGAAATTGGTAAACAAAACTCATGCAGTTTTATTTTAATTTCCAACAATTGGGTGGTAAACACGAAGATTTCACTGAGTATTAGAGAAAACAAAGGCGACATTTGAAGCTAGATATACAGCATAGTCGAATATCAGAAGCAGAAAATGCTCACGGACAAGGGGCAAAGAGAGCATGCAGATTTTTTTATTTTAATTTTGGTTGATTTAACCTTTTTGGCTCTATAATAATTGCAGAAAAAGTAAAAATGGCCTGCCTTCACAAGTTTGAAAATTATTCTTGGCTGCCTTAACGAGATTACATAATTACAATATTTAATAAAAATCAAGATGATCATTTATGCACAGCGACAGGTCACTCACGATCACAGGAGGTATGTATATTGGATATTTCTTGTGGGCTTACGAGCATTCGGATATGGAGCTTCTTCCATGCTATTTATAAATTTTGGCAAGAGAAACGCCACGAGAAGGCAAACGAGTTAAAACATGTGTGCCATTGCCATAAATATAATTACAAGCTTGTTTCGATAGCATGACATTATACAATTATATGTTATATTATATTATTATAATATTATTAATTACATTATGAGTTATCATTATGATGACACTGTAGTACCAAGCACATACGGGCACACAGACAACAGACTGTGTTACTGGTGACTTCACAGTTGACAGTTTGACAGTGGTATGGTAGGCATTTGGGTGTTTACTGATTTACTGTAGACTCTATACATGAAATGACGATGCTAATACCCGTTATAATGAAGGAACTTTGAACATAAGCCAATTCCCTTCGCCATGTTTTCAGTGGCAAAAGAAAGCCAGGATGACTATTTCGGTGAACAACGGAGGAAGAAATGAATGCGTTGCGGGGTTGTGAGTGCTGAGGGCTTCTTTATGTGAAAAGTGTGTGTATTTGAGACTTTTGAGAGAAAGGCAAGAAAAGCAGAAGGAAGGAGTTGATAGAAGACGCCTCGTTAGGTTGTTGGGCTAAGTTGGTGCATTGGATTTTTCTGTGGTCTTATTTGGATTTTGGGTTGTTAGTAATTAAATAGATTTGTGGGGCTAAGATTATGTTGAGCGCAGTGGATCCTGGACTTCTGGAAAAGTAGGATTTAGTACACAAGATCAGTGGAGGTGGAGGGTCAACTGTTGGATTTGGATTTCTTCATTGAGGTTTTCTTTTAAATAAAAGTAATTGTACTTTGTACTTGTATTATGTTGTACCATACATATTTCTTACCATATGAACCTTAAGAATAGTAGGACCGTAATAAGTGGACAGAATTACACATCCGAGCTTGTCGATTGTCATTTTGATAGCTACCGATATTAAATCACTCAATGTCATTTTCATTTCGACACTAATTACTCATTAACAATTAAATTAGTTGTTTGAACTCCATCCAGATCCGACGTGGTTCCTGTCTTCCTCCCTATCGTGTATTGATCTTGGGCAGTTTAACGTTTGATCAAGAAATAAACCCTATCCTACTCCTACTCTTGATCTAAGTCGTCAGTGACATTTCTACTGGTAGTCATTATTTGTTATTAGAAATTGTAAGCAACGATCTAGAATAACATTAGAAATACATCGACTGTCGTATCATTCAGAATCGCATCTATAATATCTATAATTTTGTCGTAAATGGTCAAGCGTAATTGTAGCATTATCTTGTATTCACTGGGAACATAAATATTTGATGAAACTTCCTATCTATAATTTAAGTGGATGTATTTGCCCAAGCGATTAATGACAAGGCAGTTCATGAATAAAAATGCAGTCTTGGTCTTGTTGATGTGCGTGGCCACATCAAATCTGCCTACATACGTGTGTCTGACTCTAGCAACTGCTAAATTGTTGAAGTGAAGACTGTTTTACTAGTCACCGTTAAGTCATCGTCGTCGTCGTTACCTTCTTACCAAGCACTAAGTTCTGATTCCAGGAATTGACCTCTTAACTATAACGAACCTTGTTTGGTTTGTTCACCTAATCGATAATCTTCCCAGTTTTAGCTTTGTCACCTGTAGCCTTAACTTCGCTATCTCTTCCCTGGTTTCCGATCACTTTGTCATCTTCGGTTGGTGTCAAGGTAAGGCGAATTAAGTTACGTTACTTGTGTGACACTTTTTCTGAAACTCGCTTACAAGCTGAACATACACAGTTACGTTTGACAATACTACTGTAACCAGATGGATAACTACTTATGTATTTTTGTCTTTAAATGTACCTACACTAAATAGTTGATCAATTTAATTTGGCCAAGACCCATGGAACACTTATACGTAATATGATTTTACTCACGTGCACTTAAGAAATTTAATGACTAACTGTAATCCATAATGTTTTGGTCTAAAGGGTCGAAATTGTAATGACGGCTCTTCGGTTTTAATCTGCATCGTGGCCAAAGGAATCATTGACAAAGTTGACTGAATTTTACGGTTTGAAACATTGTAGAGGACGATTTTTTGCGCAATTGTCATCCTTCATCGTGCGTTCCTATTGGTCGCTTTTGAAACTCTAATATTTATTATATTACGACAAGATGTCTGGATCTGGATCTGCTCAAACTCCCTCGGAAGTACTTATTTTACTTTTAAAAATTAATTTTGTGACAGAGTTTACATTATTTCCTTAATATTCATGGTGTACTTCACTGATATTGTCATTCTGTAGGTAAATTATTAACGTAAGTATTAAAATTTTCTATTTTTCGATAGCGGCGACTGCAAAAAGAGTTGATGTCGATGATAAGCGAACCCCCTGCTGGTATGCAAGTTGACACGGAGGCTATGGGGAATGAACTAAATCTGTAAGATTGAAACTTGGTTAATGTCTGTTTGTGAGCTCGTAGTTTATCTTAAGTTTTCATTTTGATAATTTCAAAATTTCTTTTTACCACTGCTGTTGTGTCATTATTTAGAGGTTGCTAAAAATTGCCAGCGGCTGTTTATTCGATTAAAGTAATGACTAAAGTTTTAATATTTTAATATTTAGAACTTTTGCTTGCGTTGTACTTCTTTGAAACGTGTAGTTTATCGGTGGTTAGTAGAATTTTTTTATAATCATCAAAATCTTTCTAGGGACTTTGTTTTGATTTCATTGTTCGAACTAAATTTGTTCGGAAAATAATTTCAAAATTTCTTTTTACCACTGCTGTTGTGTCATTATTTAGAGGTTGCTAAAAATTGCCAGCGGCTGTTTATTCGATTAAAGTTATGACTAAAGTTTTAATATTTTAATATTTAGGACTTTTGCTTGCGTTGTATTTCTTTGAAACGTGTAGTTTATCGTTGGTGAGTAGAATGGTTTTTATAATCATCAAAATCTTTCTAGGGACTTTGTTTTGATTTCATTGTTCGAACTAAATTTGTTCGGAATTTGAGAACCGACTTTATTCCCTTTAAATAAAATAGGAGGTTTCGAGGCGCATAAAGGCAAAAGGATTGTCGATTGGACAATATTACAAATGGTACCACTCTATTTCTATCGAGAATTTCACTACAAATCCAAGCCACTCGTACTCGAAATTTTAAAATTAAATCTGCCTGACGCCTGACCTTAAGAATTTTCAAACAAAGTGTTATACAAATAGCTCATTAATAATTAATAAGCTATTGCAAATTGTGTGACTTAATTAGTTTTTCCCTCTCAATTATTTCCCTGGACACAAATTTTTTCATAGCAAGTTAAAGGTAGCGTCAATTAGGGTAGTAAATTACAGCACCTTTCGCACAAAATTGTTTGTTTTAATTATTCGCTAGCTAATTTTAAAACCCAGTATTTTGGCGGGAATGCGAGCACAAATAATAAACAATTTAGCTTCTTGACATGGGAGGCTTTGCAAGCAATTAGTCATAAAAATAAATTCAAAAATTTAAATTAGGTATGAGCATTTTTCTTAGGAAGTTGGAATGATGAAGAATTCAGGCTTTGTACATGAATTAATGGGTATCGGGAATATTGGCCAGCAGGCAAATAAGTCGTCACACATACTTACCACTGATATGTCATATTGGCTGTCGAAACTTGAACATGTTTGATGGCCAATGTGTTCAAAGGCGAATATGTTTGACGGTTAACATGTTCGCGGACATCACTTTATTACCGGTTTTGATTCTAATAAATATACGGGCTCATATTGCGTACTTCGGGTAAAATCAAATTATTTATTACATGCTTCCCGGGAATTATATTAAGTTGCTTTTAAATTTTCATAGTTGGCTGGTTAGGCTCCAAGGTGCAGAAGGGACCCTGTTCGAGGGTGAACATTTTATGCTGCAATTTAAGTTTGGACCTAAATATCCTTTCGATTCGCCAGAAGTATGTTGTAATTCATAATAACGAATAACAATAATTACAATTCGTGTGTTGTGGGTGTACATTTGTATTTCGCTTTGGTTTTTAACGATACAACTATTGATCTTTTGCTCAGGTGACTTTTACTGGTGAAAATATTCCATTGCATCCCCACGTTTATAGCAATGGGCATATTTGTCTCTCGATCCTCACCGATGACTGGTTGGGAATTTTTTATTTATTCGATTTAAAATCATTTTTATAGTGTAGATTTTTCCATTTTTAATGGCTTACTTTTTATAATCTAGGTCTCCAGCGTTATCAGTTCAAGCTGTGTGTCTTTCTATAATTTCAATGCTCAGCAGTTGCAAAGAAAAGGTAAGCGAAACATTGACCAGATTGAAAATAGTAGTGTGGAGTGAATCACAATAAAGAATTCTAATGAATGAATGACAATGGTACTGAATTCCCTACTCGTAATGAAAATTGAGGGTCTGTGAATTTTTAATTTTGAACTGAAACAGCTACTGTGAAATTCTAGCTAAGTGCTGGACTCATTACAACCTATTCCTATAATTTGCTTGGTTTGCAAAAATTTTCGAAAAGTACGTAACATGATACACCATTCGACGCGTAATGACGAGTAGATAACGAATCTGAACAGTGGCGAAGATATTTTTAAAAAAAATTAAAATTTTTCAAAAAACATAAAAAATCGAGGTTTTTGGTGAAAATAATTTTATCAGTTGAATTCTTTATTGCTATAATTCACACCGCATTACCATTTTCGAATAATTTTTATGTAAAGTGGATTTTCTGTTTTAAATTGACTAATAATGAATTGATTAATAATATCATTTTAAATTACCTATTAATTTTCACGTGTTGCTGTGTATATACTACGAATTTTTATAATGGTTGCCATTTTTGTCATTTAGAAACGTCCACCTGACAATGCATTTTACGTAAAAACATGCAGTAAGAATCCAAAGAAAACAAAATGGTGGTACCATGGTAAGGCGGACATGATTATTTTAATTAATGTACTACATATGTATAATGTACCTTACAGTTGAGAAATAATCCTGTAATTAATACGGTTGGATGCTGTCACATATTGAGCTATAAGGTTCGGTGCAGCTCGCCGCAATCCCATTTTGTTCTTTCGTTTTTCAGCGCCGGACGTTTCGTCGCCTAAAAATAATCCCTGCTTTACCAAGTTGTCGCATAAAAAAGTTAGCTTTCAGAAACCACGGTCCCCAATTCTGTTTAGCTTAATTTACGCCAATAGTTTCAATTTCAACTTATTACTATTTAAATTGTAATGTAATCAATATGTAAAATTTGCACTCTTGTGTTGGCTGGCCGTGCAGGAAAGACTTGGGCATTTATTAAGCTTTCTTTTCGTTTACAATGCTACCTTCAGTCTTTGTATTTTTAGCGACTAGTAAAAAAGCCGACGATTCGGGAGGGCAGCAATTATTTTAGGCGACCAAGCAATCGGTGCTGAGAAAGCGACGAAATGTCGTGGAAACGAAACGGAATGCAACGCGGCACTACTGAAAAAATAGAGACAAGATTTGTGGCGTTTTCTTTTTATTTACCTGTGAATACAGTATAAATCACAGACGAAGGGTTCACAAACGATGAAAAATATGTATGACTATAATGCAGGAAAGGTATATCTATAAATATTTTTTTAAAGAAGCATGTCAGACGGCACAAATATCATTGAAGTTGTTCTTTTAAGTACACCTTAAGTACCCAGAAGTTAAAAGAGGGTCCTTGTTGTGTACAACATACCGTAAAACTTCGAATAATTCCCCGGTATATTATTTACAAAAATGAGATGTTGTCGGTACTACTATTCGAGGGTG
>JAAXYX010004730.1:0-11921 GCA_036851915.1 Ptenothrix huangshanensis
GATTTTCACGAGTTTATTTTTCCTTCTCCTTTCCATTTTACGACTCTACCTTTTCCGTTCAGAATAAATGGATTAAATATTGGGATAATATCGCATTTTACCTGCGTGGACTTCACAAGTACTTTTGTAATAATTGCACTTAATTGCGGTTGGGAAGGAGTGGTAGTTTAAAAGGTATTGAGGACCTCCCTGTGAGCCATTCTTGTAAGATGCTACTTCTCTATGTATGTATGTAGTCGAGTTTTATTTTAATCTTCTTTACCAATCACTTCGTGACTTATTCAAGGCAAATTAATAATGATTCTATTGTGCATTATAATCAGTTTTGTTATAGCATTGAGTGATTTACTTGATTGACAGGACAAACCTTGAGTAGGTATCTTGAATGTTTTATAATCAGCGAATAAAAATGGAGAATGGACACTTTTTGTTAAATAATTGTTATGCAGGAGCGTGGAATAAAGTAAAAGGGTACTATATATGTACAGTTATTCGCGGAGACTTGTTGGAAGAGGTAAAAGGTTTAATTGTAAATAAATACGGGATGAAATCGGTACAAATGATATTTAATGTTAAGAATAAGCCAATGGATTAGGTGTAACTTCATGGCTTTAGGAATTAGATGCTATTAGCCAGCTCAAGGAAGCCAGCTCTGATGCTGACTGTATGAAAATAGGAATATGTAGAATAGGAAATGGAATGCGTATAATGATAGGTGGATATGTATACGTAGCTACTCCCATCTAATTACCGACAGATAGATACAGATGGAAATTGAAGGCGAATAAAGGAATAAAGTTTAAGAAAGGAAGATGAAAGTTAGATTGGTTGTTGATGTAGAGTCGGTGGGAGGTAGTTAGGACAAATGAGGGTAATTGAAGCTTTCGAGATGGATATTTTATGGGTAATGGTAATGATGTCAGAGTAATAATACTTGGTTCTGGTAGGAAACGGAGGAGAGAGAGAGAATGGCTCATGTAAACCGTCGAACATCTCTCTACATCTCACATGATGTCATATTATTATTCAAGTGCTACAGTAGGGATGCGACTCGGACGAATACGAGGACGGAAACGAGTAGGACCAACCCTACCTACTCCGGACTACTATTGGATTTGGAAGAGGGAAAATACCAGGGAAGACAACGGAACGGGACGACGGCCGTGAAGTCGTTTGGTCAATTTTGAAAATCCCTGCTTTTGTTCACACACATGTAGCGTTAGTATATTATTATGTAAAAGTATATAATCTGATGATGTGGGTAGATAAGTTCCGTGAGTGTCGAGTAAATGGGAGGATATTTAATGCATGTATAATGGAGGTAGTTACTTTACTCAAATACGTACGGGTGGCATCGTGGCATGGCATGGCATGGCATGGCTTGGCGTTTGATGGCATGGAACGGCGTTCGTACTTACGCTATATGTAGATGGTGGTGTGATAGAAATGACTGTATGCCCGTGTGTGTAGACCACCAAGGACCTAGGAAACGAATGTATGTGGAGGCAGTGAGTGTCGGAGTGGAGCGGGAAGAGTAAGCGGAGGCAGAGGCAGGCGGAGGATGTTCGCATTCGGAACAGATTGTAATTCTTGATAAAAGTCATCGAGAGAAGGGTTATAGACATGTAGAAACAGAACAATAAAATCCAGATATTTGGGATTAAACGGATGATAACAGGCCATTTGGAACACCGCAAACAATCTCATTATGGAGATATGACCAACTAACCACTCCACCAGTCCATGTCATAGTTTTCTAACTCCATATCCATATCCGTCCCGCTCATATCACCCACACCGAACACCGAACCGACACAGACACCGCCACGGACCAAACCAAAGAGAACCACCGCTTCCCACTCCAACACTCGCAAGACTGGAACGGATAGCACAACTCCACCGCTCACTATTAGATACATTCTGATTTTACGCTGGTTGCAATTAACTTTATCTCCTCCTACAGTCAGTCTCCGTCTCTCAGCTCCCACTGGGCTTCTCATCCACATCCACATTCACTTCCTTCCTACAACCTAAGTAGTGTAAGTGCCCATCCATTACAACCCAGAAACTCCAACTTTCTCAATGTGGACCCGTTCTAACTCCAACTACATATAACTATACATATGTACCTACATAGAAGAACTAGAACTAGAACTAGAACTAGAGCTAGAGCTGGGACTGGAACTGGAACTGGAGAGAGAGAGTCTATCTTCCTCGTCTTGTTCCTCCGTCTCTCGGAAATGTGCCAGCTCTTCCAATCTTCTTCCTATATTCTCCTTGTCACGAACATCTTTCCTATCTTCCTCTATATTTCCCATCGTACGTCATTGCCAATTGACAAGGACATGGACTTGATAGTTAACCGATGTCCTTGTCGTAGACTGTAGACTGTAGCTGTACTGTCTTTCCAGGCTTTGGCAGAGGATTCCATGAGATAAGAGATGGCAAGAGGGAAAACATGCACGTCCACAAATAAGTCTACATCCACATCCATATCTGCGCTGCGATCGAATCAAAGTTAATCAATTGAAAAACTAGCAATCAGGATAAAATGGTTTGCTCACAGGAGCACAAGCACAAGCACATTCTGGAGGGAGAGCAACAGCAATACTTAGGAGCCCAGCCAAGGAATCCCTATCCTACATATACCTTAGCGTTCAATGCAACAATGCAACCTTTTTATTTTATTGGCTATAGTTTCTTATTTTCTAATGAACTGAATGGTATTTATATTTATCGGTAATATATTGCTTCTTTCGTTCCAGTAATGGAAATAGCTATCTTTCCGTTTTTCCACCCGTCCAAATCTTATTCAATGTAGTCCTGGGCATAGGTGTCTTCATTGTACAAGTACAAACAGTGTCATAGGTGTACTGAATCTTTGTACTATAACTACAACGTTTATATAAATATACATATGTACATATATACATTGGGATATTAGTATTAGTGTAGTGGGGAATGCAGTGTTTAGAGAAGAATAGAGGAAGAAAAAAGAAATGGACGATTACATGGCAGAAAGCATCTGGTTGAATTCACAGTCATTCTTCTTACTCATGATCAATGGGATGGAATATAAGATTGCCTACTCACTACCGTCTACGGCGTCTACCGTACTGGAGTAGAGTTTGTACAAAAGTACAAATTGTATACGTAAGGGATACTATGTATAGGTACTTACTTGACTCCGACTCTTGCTTTTTCCTCGTATATGTAGGTGAGATAGAGATTGGGAGATGGATTGATACATGCATACATACGCACAAACAAATAGGTGGAGGCTTTAAAGACTCGCATGTCTGTATGCCTATAAGTGTACCCATCAACTGCAACTGCATGTGAGCTGAGCGTTTTAGTCTTTGCCGTCCTGTCTTGGTTTTGGTTTTGGTTTCGGTCTTGGTCTTGGTTTAAGCGGAGGGAGCCTATCACAAATAACAAGAATATGAGCTGAGAACAAATCTACAAAAGGGCAGGGAAGTCAACGTTAAACTAACTTACGAGCCTTAATACTACCGCACATGCCAGAGACCATAAAGAATCCTTGAGCAGTTAGCAAAAGGAAAAGAAAGGAACAACTTTCTGGCTGAGTAGATTCGGAAACATGGAATCAATTGACACGCTTCCAACTGTCCCGACTCTGTCGATTCAATAAATAGTTTAAATAGACGAGACGATACATTTCTTTTTCTACTCCCTAAATGCCATATCAGCTTTTTTCCTAACGTCTATAACTTCCACTTTAAATACGACAAATTTCCTCACGCTTCAATCCTCCAAAAATCATTGACACATAAATCTGTATCGTTCTCAATCCTAATGGAAGGAGAAGGAGTACAAGGCGAAAGCAGAATCTTTGTTTCGTCCTGAGGACTGCTGCTCTGGGTCCCGGGTCAGGACTATGAACGATTCCCCTATGTCCTGGTCATAACTTTGAGGCAGTACGGTTGAGTAAAGTACACTAAACACGATACCTACTTTGAATTCACCTTCGAAAATGTTTTTATCTTCCACTACCCTCCATAGAGTCTTCATGTCAAAGCTTTCTTCCTGAAATATGGCTGGTGTGGAAAATGGCTGAGCCTGTACTAATAAACAAGAGAACATGTATGGATATTTTTCCATTCTTTGATTTTTTAAATGTCATTTATCGTATCGTCAAATGTCTTCCCTCATAATTAGGATTTTTACCATGTTTAATACGGCTACACTTTAAAAACAAATTCTTAAAACGCTAAAAAATGCATCCAAAAAGTCAAGCACATGTTTCGATTTAGAATTCGAAATATTTAATAGCTTACTGAGCGTGAGAGTAATATAAGTATATGCGTCTTAGGTTAAAATGAAATGCATTCTTATTGCGCTAAATAAGAATGGGTATATGGCATTTTAGATGCATCAATTTTTGTAATTTGTAAAACAAAACTTTGCTTTATTTTACACCAGAAGACCCAGGACAGGACCACCCCAAGCAGAAAATTGTGAAATCCTAACAATCAGCATATAAAAATGTCAACTAAAAATACATATTCATTTCATGTATATACGGAAAGGAAATGATTTCAAGGAATATTAGACTCCGGGCCCACTCTAATGTTGTGTTCTATAATTACGTAGGTATGTATCCTGAAATCGGAATTCTTGCTATATATCACCTTCTATTTAATTCTTGGCTACTTTGTAGCCTGCAATTGTAATTGTAATCGTGATCCTAATGGTAAAATCGTAAAATTCTAATCCCGAAGCCAGTAAATAAATATGGGAATTATATAATTATATCTTTCCATTCAACATTGACTTTCCATATCGAGCACTCTTTTCGTTTTGAATTGAAATAAAATCATTGGGACGGAAACACGGACGCACTGTAGTTGAAAATGGATTTGAATCCAACAAAGTCCAAATATAATTCGGATGATTTCCTTCATACAACCTTAGCCATTCTGTAACCGTTCTGTAGTTGAACTGAATATGAATAAATTTACAGATCTCCCGTTCATTCCCGTCAGCAAGTGAGGAAGAGGGAAAAATTGAAGGATTCAATGACAGAGGAAAACAAACAGGATCAGTCAGTCATTCATGCGTGCTGTTTTATTTAACCTTTAGCGGTAAATGATGCAATTATTCTCGATACAAAAAGTGAGTCTTAATTCGAACATGACATTTGAATTTAAAATGCTTTCAGTTACCATTGAGTGCTCAATGGGTAACAATTCAAAACAATTTGTATGAGCACATCAAAGTCAGGTTCAGAACTGGATTGAGGACCGGGACAAGAACAAGAACCCGGACTAGGATCCGGACCAGGACCAGGACACAAATTACGTGGTAGACTAGTTAGCAATAATACACGTATACATACATAGATGTATATTTAAACATGATATATTTATTTATGTAGAGCACCACTGCCTAGAAACGTGTCTGGTTGAATTAAAGTGTGGATAAGTGTGAGAAAGAGGAGGTTTTGCTACACATAGTCACACTATCAAATCCTCACGAGAGAATGAATCACTTTTACATAAAGTCCTGTCAGATAATCCACATTACATGAAATGAATGTCACAGACGGAAAGTCAACGAGCTGAGAGAATTAAACGGGGATAAGAGCAGCTGATAGATTCTAATGTAACGTAATGAGCGGTTCATGAAAAGGTTTGCTGGTCTATAATGACACTTTTGGTGCACAACAACAGCACAAGCCAAAAGCCAAAAGCCAAAGCCAAAGCAAAGCTAGAGAGCTTACTGGAAGAAAAGATATCTCGTTCCAGTCAAAAGACCAATTTCACAGTACAACGCCGCTACTGATTCCTATATCCTTATCCTCTCCACTCATACAGATATCCCATGTGGACCCATTCAAGATGGTCAAAACTATAGAAAATGTGAATTTTCAGCCAACAACAACTTACACATAACTAACTACATCTACAATCTACATGGTCCAGTATTCAACGCACACATTCATATACCCATATAGCATCATTATACATTAGCCATTAGACATTTTTGCGCTTCCTACCTTTTCATTCGTCTAATTCTCATAAACTCCAACTAACTGACTGTCACAAAGTGAACAACTGGGTAGCTTCAAAGTGGTAAAGCTTTCCTCTCCATCTACTACTAATACTAGGATAGGAGCACAACCGTATACGGCGCCAGTCAAAAAATAAACTAACAATGACAATTATTCGATACTCTCTTGTATAAGGTGTGTGTATGGGACGGTATTCTATGCATCCAAACTGTCGAGTAGACATCTAGAAACATTTAGAATAATGGTTTAAGGATGTGTGTTATTCCTCGTCTGCTTCTGGTTCTACACTCGGCTGTAGATGATACTTGTGTTTGTGTTCCATTGACGCCTCCAGAGAAGAAAATTGAAGAACTGGAGCTGAAGATTTACAAGTTTCATTCTCACAATTCAAACTGGATTGTATTTTTGTATTGGGCGATTGGAGTTTTCAAATGGACAAAGGATAGATGACTAAAGTGTATAATAGCTCGAGACTCTTGTAGCACTCACAATGGTCCATTCAGAGAACCACAGTCGTATCATAATAGCCTTAGCTCAGCCTCGGCTAAATACCGAGCTAACCTACCTACCCACTAATACTTGCTACATTCACGTTCTTTAAACTACTGACGTTTTGTACTCCAGTTTGTTGGCGGCATGGAAGTCATTTCCGTTCAAGAAAGTCACTCTATACCCTGCAATTTGCTCTTGGTCTTGTCTTGTTGTACGTAGGCACAATGCATTATACGCTCGAGCATGAATGGTTTAATTTTGCTTTCGAATCATTTTTCTATACTACCTACTTACGGTAAGGTAAGTGCCCGCAGGGGGATATCCGAACACGAGCACAGTACAGTTAAATTAAATACGTTTCATTCCAATCTATTTGGCAGGCAGATGACTCAAAAGGTCCAGTCCCGTCCAGCAATAATAAATGCGTGTCACAGGAAGAAACAAGATTCTTCATAGGGCTACTGAATTAAGCCAATAATACAATAATAAGATCATGAATAGCTTTGCGTACTCCTTGCACTAGGTACAAAGAATTCTTTAAGAAACTCGACAAATGCCTACGGCACATAATATGTATGTAAGTATGCGTATGCATGTTTCGAAGCTAATGTGTATTAAATTGGTGACATGGCAACTACGGACTGTTAAAAATTTGCAATATACCTTTATGTACCTACCTAATTATTACTGTATTTCCACATTTGCTTTTTTGAATTCTCACTTTTTTCCAGTGTAATTTATAACATGCTTTGACGTAGACAAGGAACTGAATGAACCAAAATGGCCTGGTCAAGGTACATTAAGCTGGGACCACAATAAAAATTTGATATGGCAATAAATAACTGGTATAGTTGTACCCAGAATTTTGCAATGGTTGCGGTTACGTCAGCGCGCGTGCTCTGTTAAAAAGTCATATAATCTTGGACTGTGAATAGAAAAGTACAACTAAAACGATTTTGAATCGTTAGTTCGTGGTCATCATTGTGCCTTTTTGGTCAATTCAATTCAACCCAACACCAAAGTTACTGGGTTTACTCAAATCATGCAATTCTTCAAAACGCGTATATACATAGGGAATGCAGTTAGGCCAAATGATAATTGCTGAACAAGTTTGCACACATCCTGGTTGCAAACATTGCAATAGCGCAATAATAGCACCCAAATGAGGAAATTAAGCTCGGCTTAATCCTCAGAAAATGAGACGTCCTTTTTAAGATTTTGAAAGAGATTTAATTAATTTCCTTTACATATAATATTAGCTGTAAATAGTGATTAAGGTGATTTGATAATTATTGCAATAGTAATTACATGTTTTCACATCATCCTTCCCCACTGAATAAAATAGTGTGAACCATTTATGTAGACAAATTCGATTCGAAAAAGATGTGACAGATAATGCTGAAAGCTAGAAAATAAAGTATCGTACATACCTACCTACTGTACTGGTTGAAATTGCACGCTGCACATTTCTGTCTGAAACCATCTTGTAACTGGTTAGTATATATCGTCGTTGAAGGTGCAAAACTTAACATCCTTTTCGTAACGTTAGGGGATTTCTCGGAGGATGTTAAGTTCTGCATCTTCAACGAGGATATGTAAGTTTGTATACAGTTTATGAATAGAAGGGAAAGAGGTCATAGAAACATATAGAGTCCAGAGAAATGATAGGAGACTCAAGTTTAGTCATGCGAACTCGGGCAATGAACATGTGTCATGTGTACGTCTGGGTAAAGGAAAATGATAAAACGATGAGACTGGAAGGAAGGAATGAGGGAAGAACCTTCTCAGATTTTTCGTTTTTTTGTGAGGAGGAAGAAGATGATAATAATATGTGGATGTGGAATGTGTGATCAAGTTGTGTGAGATATAGTTTGGTGTGATATGAGATGCTATATGATGTGCTATATATTGTTGGTGGAAAAAGTTGATCTGGTTCTGGTTCTGGTCCTGGGACTAGTTCGGGTTCCATGAAAGCTTGGCTGTGAGCAAAGAGCGAAAGGCGAAAATGGACGTTAAATGGAGTGGATCAAAAGGTCGAACAATATGTGACTGAATTCACATGGATCCATGGATGGATTACAAGGACCAAAAAACATTGGATTTAACGCATTTCACGCTTGACGCACTTGTAAAAGCATCGCAGCAAAACTGAATCGTCATAAAAATACTAGGAAAATGGACAACCCAAGGGTCTCTAAGTTTTACGTGATTCCCTCGCAACTCTTGTGGATCATCTTCCTCATCATGTCATGTCGTCATCCAAACTATGTATTCCATAGTCGTTTAAGTCGCTCTAAATAACTCCCAAATCCACTGCCACCGCTGACTCAAAGCACCAAGCTTATGATTAGTCACGTCAAATAAACATCAATTAGTATTGCCAAGTATATAAGTATGTAGTAAGTTGAGAGAAAGGATTTGTTTGAAACTTTGATTTTATTTTTGGGTCAATCAAAAGCTGTTTACAGGGACGAGTCTTCATTAAAGGGAGCTATGACGGTTTGGTAATTCAGTGAGACAAATTAAAAAAGTAAAAAATAAGGACTAGCACTCGGATTAACTGTTTCATATTTTAATGAGTAAATATAAAATTATAAGTAATAGTTAATTTTGTTTAATTTAACGCTTTTCTGGAAGCAAGTCTGCTTAAATACAGTTTTGGCCTAATCATTTAATTACTACATTGAAATCTTTCTATTTAAATGATCATTCTTTTAACTTCAACCGGTGTTTGATTGTGATAAACTATTGTAAACTATTGTAGGTAGAGCCTTGATCTGATTCTGTTCATAAAGTTTTTAAAAAAGAAAAATTGTAATTATAGCGAATTGAGTAGGATGGTTAGTCAAATGAAGTGTTATTTCAGAGTTTACATATAACACCTGTGCACAGTTAAATAATTAAAAATACCATCTTAACACCTTCTTTTTTAACATTGAAAATTTCGACCAATAAATTATTTAAAATTGAACACTTCAGTTATTAGCTTTCTTGTACGAATCACTCTCAATTCAGTTGTAACCGCTCACTAATACATCCTACTTCGAACAGCGAAGATCAGTTGCTGAGTGCTTTAAGCATCTCTACCACCCCCTACCAACTGGAAAAGTAAACATTGCAATAGTCTTTTCCAGAGGTCTGGAGAACATCGTCGCAGTTCCCCTGTCGAGTAGAAGAGGGGGTCACGATACCTTCCTAATCTGTCATTTCTCTCCAGAAAACAACGTTACAATTACAATGAGGTACTTTTTCTACGACGAAATCATAACTGTTAATTACAACAAAAAAGTTCGTTCTCGTGACAAGATTCGGATCTGCTGGAATCTCATAGCTTGGTCGATGCCTGTAGACCCATACAGAAATGTCTATGTAAATATTTAGTATCAGTATTTTCATACATAATCAGGATAATCACATAAGATGATGAATAATTGTGTATTCTAATTAGTGTACGGGAGATTCGGCACAGACCACAAACAAAGTGGTATGATGATATGGTAAAGTAGCTGTGTTCACTTTTCACTCACTGCTATTACCTATCCACTCCGAACCGATTAATTATAACTAGATTATCGTTAAAGATAGAATTGGAAGATAAGGTTATTCCTTAACTTCTAGCTTGGAAATTCACTTAAAAAATGACAAAATTAATCGACAATCGGCCAGTCCTCGTAAATACTGAATAACTCTTGATCGTCTGATAAGTGGTCTACCGTCAGTCGGAATACAATAAATTATAATAATAGGCCTTTTGTGTGCGAGAAGTTTTGCTAAATTGTTTTAAATTTATTTTGTTTTGATTTATTCTTTTAAACCGATACTACAAAAAGAAATTAGGAGATCGTCCGTTTTCATCGATGAACTGAGGAGTAATTACTGCCGGAGACCGGAGATTACATTACTCATGTATTACAGGTACGTACTATCGGTTTTCGTTGACTTAAAAAAGTTTGTGTCATGATAAATACATTCAATTGGAAAAACACAAAAGTTCTCCAATATGTAATTGCGTGATTCTAATTTTTCTTTATTTATTATTGTCTTTCCAGACGGCGATAATTACATAATGTTCCTTCTCCATGTAGCAGTGTATATTTCGCGGTTTTTCAATTTGTTTTTGTACCCATGTCGATTTTTGTTCATGTAAGTATTGGTCGGGTGAAAATCAAATAAGGTTAGCAAATTGCATAATTAATTTCGCCTTTGGTTCAATAATTACAACGATAATAAATATCTGTAAAATGATCCGCATGGGGCATAATACGTTTAGCGCTTTTTCAAGTTTTTAGGGGTCCATGTAATTTGGATGTTAAATTGGAACTTCTTCTTCACATCTTTGACTCAAAATTGTGGAGAACTTCGACACGATATCTAGCTAACCAGTACCGCGCTGTATGCAGAATTTCACGAGGAATTCAACGGTATAATTCAATTAGAATAAAAATTTGTACTTTAGAAATGCTATCCAAGCGGGTAAAGAAAGTCTCATTTTAGATTTCGGAGTTTGTTGACGATTGCACATAATCGTCAATCAAACAAGTACCTAAACAAACAAGAAGGTACTGCACCTAGGTTAAAGGTTGTTGGATAGAGGGATATTCACGTTTGGACTTTGGGATTGGATTGGGACTGATTTGGGTTGGGAATGTTCGGAATTTGAGAAATTTTCGGGAAATTTTGTCTCGGAGAATTCTCGGCAAACTTCTCGAGAGTCTCGAGAGATTTCAAAACACACTTATAATACTCGTACAGTGTAATACTCCACTCAGCTCTCGAAGGCTGTTTTCACGCCGAATTTTGTTTGCTAGTAACAATTTCCCTGCACCTTGAGGTGGACACCAGGTCGGTTACCTTGAACATGTGTGGTTGGGATTCAGGTCAGAGTTTTGGATAACTCAGATCATTTCCCGTTTTCTGTTAGCTAGTTTGCCCTTCCTCAACTACAAGTAGAAAATATTGGTTTCGGGTGTCGTATCGAGTAACCTGGGTTGTGTAGTGTTCGTAATATCGTGGTTACATATTATGTATTCATTCACTTACTCAGATTCACAGATACGACGGTTATTTCATTTGATAAAGCCGAGAGGCTTTCAATACAAGTAATAACTATTGAATATCAAGCCTGTGTGTCAATGTATGACCATCATTTAACAATTTTTAATTCGAATTTTCTAATTATTTTAGCATTGTCAATTTCTATCGTTCTGTGGTTATTGAAAGTCGCATTAATTCTAGCTGATAACTTTCATGCATTAGGACAGGTCCCTACCAACATATAGTCGTTTTTTCGTACAATCCAGCATCTACAATTAGAGATGCCGCGAAGTAGATACTCGCCTAAAATGCGAGTAGCGAGTACTCGCTTTCGCCTGCAAAAACTGCGAATGCGAGTAAT
>JAAXYX010004731.1:0-11921 GCA_036851915.1 Ptenothrix huangshanensis
TCTTTTTGCTGGTTCAAGTAGCTTGACGGAAAAAAATATCATAGTTCATAGTTGTAGAAAGGTTCAGCAGTTTAATTATTCGTGCGTAAAAGTAGGCATTTTTTGTTAAAAAACTAACTTTTGCCAGAGCGTACACATGAATTCTCTTTTTCTCATCACAAAAGATGCATAAACTCAACTGAGAATATTTACGATTTTTTGAGATTTACGAATAATAAATGTGTGAAAAGAGAGTGGAAAGTGGGATGAGTTAAGACAAACTGAGAGGATCCCGGTATACTGCTAGTGAAATTTGAAAGCGTACAAACTACATATCTATTTTATGACCACGTTTAAAGTGATACACAAACATACTGTGTATGCAGGTTCAAAAAATTCGTTTTACATTTTTCACAATATTATTGATGGATACTTTCGAGTTTGTTCGACTTTCGTTGGAAAAATAAAATAAATGTTGTTACTCCTGTCCTGCATAGACAGAACTAGATGTCCATGTAGAATAATAAATAACTTACTTGGGAAACATTTTAGTGCATGGAAGACCATCCCATCCAAGTAGAGATCGTAGCATCACGTCAAGCGTCAATTCCGCTGGGATTTGGTCCATGATCAAACGAAGTCCGATACTGAGAGAGGAAAAAGAATCCGTATATGAAACCTTATGAGAGACCATTTAATAGTCATTTCAATTTCTGAACTCAACGTGTAGTTCCTATACATCAACTCAGCTGAAAAAATCATTTCACTTCATTCTGGACCAACTTCACGCTTTTTTCCAGACTGTTTTATCGCCCAGCAGTTTGAAAAAAAAATCTGAGCATCAAGTACCATTGGAATGTGCGAGTTTGTATCTCCGTATAAGGCGGAAAACGTCTTAACGAAGGACGAAGAGAAGCGTTTAGTTAAAGTTGTTAGTAAAGGAGAAAATCTATCTACAGTGTAGGTATATGAATGATGCACACATAGAAATAGCACTGCATTAGTAAAAAGTTAGAAGACCAGGATCAGATCCCCCACATGTTTTGGCACGGGTTCCCTGAAAAATGTTCTTACGTCCCTAAATATTCATGATGCAAATTTTACTAGTTGGTTTAACTCACATTTTTATTTTTACCCTTTTTTTGGACGTTTGTATCCAAATCCCACTGCCATTGTCGTTCCCTTCTCCGGCTTCCAGACAGATTACCTAAATACTTGTACTCATTAAGTACACACGGAATTCTCACTCTCGGAAATTTTGTAGCAGGGAACATGTAGAACATTCTCGCTTTCAGGTTTTCATTAGTTTTTGTTGATTGTAGGCGGGAAAACTCGGGCCAAAAACAAGGCCATACTACATAGTAGAAAGTTCTCCGCTGTCCTTCAATCCTATGGATGTGTGCATAGTGTAGTCTCTTCCTGGTCGCTACTCTCATCCTATGTTTACCAATGAGTTGTTACTTTCGTTATTAAAACAGCCAACGTCCACGTTGAGTTGAGTTGAGCGGAGCTGAGTTAAACTTTACTCATTTGCAATGCTCGCACTAGCACGATTTCTATAGTCTTTGCAGAAGTTGGACTAGTTTATAATTTTTACGATCCCCGGTTTTTGCTCCTAAATTGCTAAACAGTACCTCTTTTGCTAATGTGGAAGAGTTATGGGTGGAATGGAAGGACAACAGCAACCAACTCTTTTGATTGACCTACGATAAAAAATCCCAGTGAAATCCCGTAAGCTGTACTAAAGGGAGGTTGGAGGCAATTTCTGGATTCGGATATGGTAATAAGATTTAACTGCTTTCAGAATAGTTACAATAAAATAGAAACAAGATAATTTTCCCTGCCAAGGTATAGACAATGAAATGGACCGGCAGGGGATAAGTGTACTTCAACTGTGGTGCAGTTTTAGCAAATCCCTTACTTTTGCTTGCACCAGTCCAATGTTTGTGCTTTCATGGACTGGAGGAAAAGCTGGGCTGTAAAAGCTGGTTGACTAACGAAGGGTTTAATACGACAGGACTGACATAAATTTTAGTTTGTAACACTTTTAGATTATATGAATACGTAATGCTTTTCATCTTTCATGGTGACATTTTTTCCTTGAGTACCCCAAAATGGATCCACTTATGGAAATTGACATTCTGGGTGAGTGACGGTCATGACGGTAAAGCTCAAAATGTGGAAAGCTCAAGAGAAAATAAATCTTGCTTTAGATAGCTTCCAGTGCTGAATAGAGTAAAATTTTAAAAGCAAC
The DNA here is from genome assembly GCA_036851915.1 of Ptenothrix huangshanensis. NCBI lineage: Eukaryota > Metazoa > Arthropoda > Collembola > Symphypleona > Dicyrtomidae > Ptenothrix > Ptenothrix huangshanensis. Next base: position 2,234 of record JAAXYX010004731.1, read on the forward strand.
TCGTTTTCCCCACCCATTCCACGACTTGACTCTGGCTGCTCTTTTTATTCCTACTTTATATATACCCCACCGTGGAATAAGCTAATCGTGTTCCAGTTCCACAAGGTACTAAATGTACAGCCAGAGTTAGTGTACTGAATTCCAGCTGCTTTTAAATGCTCCTCTTCTCCGTAAATATGAAGCTTTTCCATGGTTTTTTTCTGCAAACCTAGAATTGAACGAGTAAGTTTGTCGCGAAGTAACGATTCCTTAATCTGACAAAATACGGACAGCTGCTGTTGGGTGTTTTGTCCCTCCTTTTTGTAGTTAGAGTGTATCTGTTGGTTTCTGTGGAAGGGAAGACAAGTCCTGCTACGGGAAAGGGTTAACGGGAGAAATACATACATGAAACCTGTGGGGAATACTCACTTTCTCTGGGTTACTACTAACCTCGAACCAAATATCAGAGCTTGTTAAAGGGTTTATACTCCCACAAGTACTTAGCTCCTCTTACTTCACTTTTGCAAAAGTATAAAAGTGCATCTGAATTTTTATTTTGTAAACCCCGTATTTTCTCCGTTGCTGTTTTCCTTTTGAAAAATGAGCGAGGATGATCTAACGTCCAACGTGTAAAAGCTACTGAGCATTCCTTGTAACTACAAGCAAAGTCTGGATGAAAGTATAGGTGTACGGGTTGGTGGTAGTCTACACTGGAAGATAGATAAATTACTTTAATAGGACACAGCGATATAAGTACATATATGCGTCTCTCTCCCTTCCTGTACGGTTTCTCTTTGGCATCTTAAATCCAGCATCCAGCATCAACAGTTTCGCATTACGAGTTATTTGACTTGGCAAGGCGGATGGAATAAAATCACAAGTTCAAAGACCAAGAAACTGAAAGAACGTGCGGAAGGAGACTTGACAGAATGAGAGGAATTAGGAAGTTGTATCCTACAGTCGACAGTCATACGCTCATAGGCTAGATTCCTACCTATTGATCCTTGCGGCGATTCCATAGAGTCCCTGTTTCCCTGCCGTCTTATCCAAATCCTGACAGTAGAGTGACCAAATGCACTCCAACACTTGGGAATCCTTTGTATATGCATTAACCAAGTTGAGAAGAGCACGGAACATATTATTGATGTAGCCGCGATTGACCAAGTTGTTACTTGAAGAACTTGAAGAACTTGAAGACGAAGACGAATTTTCAAATCCAGATTCATTTCCTTCCAAATTCAACTTTGCCAATCCATCTGTCCAGTTCATCCTCGGAGGCTTAAATAAAAGCTCTAAATTCGACACAGGGTCTTCTTGTTCTTCCAAAGAGTTCAAATGAAAGTTTCTTCCGTTCTGATTTCGTCCTTCGATCCGACTCTCCTTCCCAATAAAATGGTGGATTTGGTTCAAAAGAAACACACCGAATGACATGAACACGAAGGCTGTCAATGATGTCTCATACGCATTTCTTCCAACGACTGCATTTGAATTTACTGATGACATGACATCCGGACGTGAGTACAAGTCATTCAGTTGTGACAGTAAACCACTATTATTCCCCTTATTTACCGTCTCGTTGATGACCTAGGCAACACACAAATGCAAAAAATTATATCGCCTTCCAAACTACTTTCATATCATGCATGCATGCATCATAAAGAAACTGATTTTCCCTTCGTACTCTATAAGGTTTTGTAATCTGACTGCGGCTACGTATATGCTCCCTCTCGGTTATACACGTTCGGCTCATTGGTGACCCAATGGAGCGAGTCAAAAAACTTTGGAATTCTATAGAAATCCTAACTTCCCTAAACGTACATGTAGCAAGTATAACGTACATTCTACTCTTTATATTCATCAAATGAGAATCTGAAATAGAATAAGGGCAACCAGAACACCTTTTTACCCCAAAAAATTGATGGGGTTACCTACACTACACAATGACACCTACAATCCTACTATGAATCCCACGTGGGGAAATTTTCTACGAGAATCAGCTCCAAAAACTCTTTAATTGTTAAACAAATGTTGAAAACTAGGTAAGTATGTAAATTCTCACGATCAAATCAATAGTAGAAAAATGCTACTGCTGAAATGAATAAAATTTAAAAAAAAAATCAACATCGTTTAATTCGTAAAACTCATTCAAACCAATTTTACCCAATAACGAAATTTAAAGCTTATTGAAACTGACTGTCTGCGATTCCAAAACCTGATCAGGAATAACTGCAACATGTTTAAATTAGTAGGGGCAACTAACCTTCAGTTTTCCTATTCGAGTAAAAAGCATTGTAAGGCCGTGGTTTATTTTGAAATATTAACCTCAATCTGGTAAATCTGATAATTCTATAATGATGATGACAAAGTTAAAAGCGGTTAATTTATCTTTGGTACTTTAAAATAATAATGTCAGTAATGCTTTGCATAATCCTAACTCACGATTAGTACCTATCTACGTAGCCAAATAATGAATAACCTTAATACCTACTTCTTTTTACATGATCACCGGAAATTGGTCAAACATCACGATCCGAGTTCTTTTTTAATTCTCAGTCCAATTTTTTACCTAATCTAGTCAATTGTCTTCTTGGGAAAATGTAGTGGAAAAAAATCAGTGGGGGACTATTGTTTCCAAAAATGATTACATGTAACGAGATTGGCCTCCACTGTAAGGTCTCTGACTTTACTGTAAGATTTGATAAAATGAATTGCGCTGGTGCTAGGAATACTAATAATTATTCACTCTGTGGTTGCATACATTCATACCTATATACGCATTTGTGGTTTACAAGTTGACAGTTTGATCCTGTTACCTACATTGGTATATGGTATGTCTGTGTCATTCGTTGACGCTAGTAAACGTAGATGGGGAGAAGATCGATGCGGATGGAGACTAGAGTTCAGATACGTAAATAACATAGAAAAACGTGTGTATGATTGATGAACTCACCCTCAAGAATCCTTGTAAATCAGAGGAATTCGCTCCAGAAGAGTATAGATTGGTGGCCAGGTCAAAGAGTTTTCCCACATCAATGCCTTGGAGTTCACTCTCCTCGTCCTCATATCCTTCCACGTCCATATCATGGGCTTCATATTGATCTTCATCAGAGATCTCCTGACTATTTTCTGGCTCTGGTCCTCCTTCAAAGCTTCCTTGGCCGTAGCCATGGTTTGCGTAGGGATTACTTGTTTGACGGAGTCCAGCACTATTACCACTACTAATGCTACTACCGTACTTAAGAGGAGGTTGACGACTGTTTGCAAAAGCATTATTGTCAAGATGGCTGGATGAAGTTACCGTTTTTTGCGTTTTTTGCAGCTCTCCTGGTGATAATATCCTTCGAATTGGTGGTGTTCTTAAATTCACTTTTGCATCCATCCATGGTCTCCATTCAGCTGGCGATGGATTCCGAAAGTCATTCCAAGTCGGTGGAGAAGTCGAAGTGGACGTCTCCTCCACAAAATTCTCCTCTCCCGGCTCCGTCTTGGAAGGAACAAATGAATTTGTTTGTAAAATCTTTGGTTTCACCTCACTGACTCGCTTTTCCCCGCTAGCATCAGCGTCATCGTTGTTGGTTTTGGCTGTCGTTGTTTTTTCTGTCCTTCTTGACCCAACCAACGAATCTCGATCTCGATTTCGCTGCTCATTCGATAGGATTCTTTCCAATTCATTGGCCACTTTATTTTCTTCCTTAGTTCTAGTCATCTCTTGCTCCACATGGTACCGTCTACTTTCACTACCCGTTTGTCGCTGGACATAAAATTACCAAAAAACAGCAGAATTAAGTCATTATCCTATCCTACGAGTGTTGCCCGCATTTGAGGACGACGACAGTTGTCGGTGCCGTAAATATTTCTCTGCCGCAAATAACAAACATGTCAACGTAATTCCATAATGCAACCACTAAAACCATGTCTATCCAAATATGTACATGAGTGAACGGCATGTGCATTTCTCCAGCAAGGAAAAATTAGGCAATATAACTTTTCTAATGATGGCAAAGGAAAAAATCCCAAAATACCCACCTAAGTAGGTTCCTACATTGTCTACATTGTATTTCATTGCATTAAGTTTTTCCCCACGCTTAATTCAACGCAACCAAAAACATTTTCAAAACAAATATGTATCAACAAGCCCCAGTTGTTGTTAATTTTAATGTGAATCGACTAAGGCATGTAAAAGACGTGAGGATGTACAAAATAAGGGAGTTAGGTAGTAACAAGTGGCATGTACATAGTACTTTATTAGGATATACACAGGAGCAGAGTGAGTACAACAAACGATAAAAAGGTTTCTACTTCTCAACTTCTCGGTTCACGAAATAGTTTTCAAAGTTGTACCTTGGCTCCAAAACTTGTACGTCCGGCAATAGTCTCCTCTATCCTTGTACCCGATGAACTTGAGTTGGACCCGGTTCCATACATCACCACAAAGATTCCTACTAGTGAGCAGATCAACAGGAAAATTCCCAAGATAACGGAAAACTTTCTAGCACCCATGACCACCTGCTACACTTAATTAATTGTCGATAAATTCACAAACTTGTTCAACACTCAAGTAATTTATCGTTGGGGATATCCATATAATATACGTACAAGAGGTTCTGGGTCCAGGGTGTGGTCTCACTTTATTATTTTCGAGTCAGTGTTCAAGCAACAAAGAAAAGAGATGAAAAGTTGCTTTTTCTCCTGACTAGCGTGTTTTTCTGAATTTTCCTGGGAGTTTTGAATGGAAGGTGTTTAGATGTTCGTTATGAATACATAAATTCCAATTAGAGCTTTAATTGGATAAATAGCCCAGGTTGATATTTACTTCTTCCAGTTTCCACGAAGGTGTTCAGTCCTATTACTATATTTAGAAAAATAGCAGTCCAGGTTGTTTTAGATAATGTTCATGGAACGTTGCTAAGTTTTTTAATAATTACTGTTTGAACCCAGTCAAGTCGGTTTCGGCTTCGGACACTAATTGTTTACAAACAGCTTTCGATCTAATGATGTAATAACACTGTAGCCACTGAATGCACGGATATCCTACAAGAAGCAGAGGAGCGGTTATATGAGTGAAGACGCGAATAGGAGGAAGAGCTCAGATTTAAGTTTGTAAAATATAAATGATCCCCACTTGCGTTTACTTTGAATTCGATTGTGGCTTTGGTCAGACCATGTGTATTTTAACCATTTTAAGTCACCGAACGACACTACAAGAATAAAATGAAATTCGTTTCGACTGCCATCAAAATACTTTTTCTTGGATTTAACGGAATCTTGTGGGAGGGTGAGTCTCAAGTATTCAGCACTCACCATGATATCATGTATATAAGTAGGTATAATAGTGTACAAACTAAGGTAGGTATGCAGGTGGGTATCCATTATCATTAACATTTACAACAAAAATGTGAGGATCCTTCGGAAGCGCACAGCTACGCTCCACTACAAGCAGGCAGGCAAGCAAGCAAGCAAGCAATTGCAGTTATGCATAGGGGATTCGAACAAAATAATTACAGACTTTTTCTGCAAGAAAGAATAGCGATTCCTCAAGTTACCTTTTTTATATAGAAACAAAGCCACATGCAGCACAAAGGAAAAAAACGTAGAAACTAAAGCAAAGTTTGGGAATGGTCATAGAACTAGGTAGGTACCTACCTATGTACTTCTATGAAGGTAATATGCACATGTATACAAACGATATCACGTAGACGTAGTCGTAGTAAATAGCTTCATCTCATCTTCCTTCACTTGCTTGTGCAAGCAAAGCTTTTATGCACGCATGCATACAATGCGTACTTGCATCTGTACTGAACTGAGTTCCGTGCTTACATAGTATAACGTGAAGAAGGATGTGGATGCTTGTCTGACATAGGTAGGTATGTACGCAGGTAGCTTAGGCTCGAAAGTAGCATGTTGTACATACTGCAATGAAAAAAATTAAGCTGATTTCATTCAAAGTCAAACAACATACTTTACCCAAGTCAAGTCTAAAAGTCACACTCTTTTGTATTATTTTGCACATGGACTGAATTGGCAATGAATTCGCTTGTTTTCAGTCCTTTTTTATTTCTATTAGCAGTCAATTGTACGGTCGAAGAACTGTAGCAGCGCTTTAAATATTTTTCCTACGCTTCTCACAAAACAAAAACTGCAGCTCTCAGGATCTCAGCTCAGTCGATTACTGTAATTATAACATCAATTAGGTAGCTTCAAGTATTTTGGCTTCTCAGAGTACCTTGACTGATACACTGATACGGCACGCTAGAATCTCGAGTAGGAGAGCAGTAATGCAGAAATCCACCAAGGCAAATAGAATAAGCATATTTGTCTTGAAATCCACAAAATTAAATTCTTTCCTATGTTACGTACATATAGAAGTCAAGGATTTTTGGAGAACAGTGAATAAATTGGATGTGAAATCATAGATAGATGCCATATTATGAGAACAGATAGACTCCGGAGTCGTAAAAATTCTGGTCTCGGATGTGTCAGATGACAACAATTAGAATACAAAACCAGAACAGACAATTAGTAGTAAATAATGGGAATGATGAAGAATTCTATTCTTTACGTGAGCTTAGCCATCCATCGTACAAGTGAAAAAAAACCGTTCTCCCCGTTCTTTTTTTTCACTTTAACAGAAAGGCATGCATGTGGAACCAACTGAGGAGTATGTGGTAGAAAAAATGTCACATTCATTTAAGCTTGTAGTCCAAGTTCATTAACAATCTACATTTATAATAAATTACGGAAAATTATTCATGATTGTGATTTCCCTACAGACATTTTTCAGTGGACTGTGTCTGTGCAGCTGCCCTTATTTTATTTTATTTCAATAACAATACATGTGGGTTCCTTTTGACGTTTTTACTTGTATTCGCATATACAAAGGACGCTTAATTTTACATTTGCCGTACAACCGAATTATTCTAACTATTCTCATCGCTAAAAATGTTGCACTATTTTCACAGCATTGCTATTAGCGATTCTAAACAACCAATCTCCATTGTGTCTTTGTATTATATGGATGGAAATACAATGTAATTTTTAGCGGTGAGACGAGGTGAGAAGATGTGAGATTTTTCGGGTGTTTGTTTGTCTATTGTTTTCACACGTAAGTCATGTGAACTTTAGATCGAAACCTCATCCGCAGAATTCCGAATTGGTTTCCAACAGAAATGAGTTCAAGACATTCGGAAATAAATAAAATACGTGGTCATTAAACCACGCTGATAAAGCAAAATATATTTGTATTATAGCACTACACCCAAATGAGAGACAGCTTCTAATTGCATGACACGTGTAAAAAGTAGCAGTAGTAAGATGCAGAAAAAAACTGTAAAAAAACTATTGACATTGTTTCAAAAATATATCGGGGAGAGGCTATACACATTTTATTAACTTGCTTTTATGATTTCGTACCTTAATTTTCTGTCATTTTCATAAACCGATTTAGATTTTTGTATAAGTGTGGCTTGATACAAGCCCGTTGATCCTGAAATTGTATGAATTTACTACCCGGTAATTACCGTCAAAGCTGGCGATTTATAAGCACAATATTATAGTAATTTCCATTGTCCACGGCCAAGTCCTGTATTTAAAAAATAATCCGTTCTAAAGAGGAAGCAAAGAATCTGTATGAGTACGGAAGCGAAGGTGTAATAAATTGCCATTATGATTGGTAATGACGTGAAACTAATAGGTGTAGCTTTTGAACGATTTGCAGATTTCCTAAGCCATTCTCTATCTTCTTGTTCATCTTACAAACTCTAAATCTTGGTAAGAATGGCAGTGTATTTGTTATTTGTATCCACACAGAAACGTAATGCGAACACGGAGTGCCAGTTGATAGTTTAATACCTAGTGTTTACTGCGTTAGCTTTACCCATATGCCTACAAACATATGTACCTACGTTGTATTTGTATTTGCACCGTATTGAAAGCTTGGGATTGGAAGACGGGACAGAAGAGTTATGTTTGTGATTTACGCGACATTGACTTTGCAGCTGTGTTCGTGTTAAACATACAGCTACAGGCGTATGGAAGACCGAGATTGCTGAGAACAAGAATAAAGGAAGATATCTGTTTTGATGTACGGGTTTAGTTGGACAGCATACTGAAGTGATAGAACATTTCCCTCTATTACATCATCCGAACAAGCTCATTGTTTGTTAATGTTACAGTGGTAAGTTGGTAAGATTTCTCACAATCGCAGCTCGAAACGTTTTAAAGCACAGATGCAGCTTGTTGTAAATAAAAGATATGAAGTATCCTGGGATCACATGGCACAATGATTCTGACTCTGACTCCGACTCAAACTCCCAAAGCTATAGCCAAACAGTAATAATAATAGTGTGTTGCTGAGCTGCCAGCGCTAATTCCTAATTCCTGATCACTGTGATTATGGGTTAGGTTGGAAAATAATCCTATTTAGTACACCAAAGTGATTCTGATGGGTTTGCTGATTTCAGTAGTTAAGCACGAACATGTCCTACTATAGGTACATATACATATATGTAACAATAGATTAGAAGTTTGCAGACCAAATAATACAGGCAGCATAAAAGTAACAAAAGGTTCCTATACAGAGTTAATTACAGACAATTTTAATGGGAAAACTAATTTCCAAATGACATGTGTCTGCCGGCAAATTTAATGTTAAGTTGAAAACACGGAAGTAATGTGATATCAATGAACGAATTCAATGTTTTATTTTATGCACTCCTTGCTTTTTTTATTTTTTTAAAAAAAATCATTACATTTTGCACATAATAGTGCAAGCTGCTAGTATGCAATTATAAATGCAGTTTTCGTCATATGCCGCTAATCCTGTCATCATTTTTACTTGAAATATGTTTGATCCGTACATTTCCATCCAAGTTATGCTTCGTATTATTTAGTTGAAATTCTTTGGTGTGGAGAGACTCACGTGGAGTTTTACCTACAAGTACGTAATAATATGTGAGTGTGGTTACGCTTGGGAGCGAAAAAATCTCAGGCAGATGACACAGTAACTGCAGGGAGTAGATTTTATCTGACTGTCATCAATTCATCAGAGTGTAGCAAGCGAACGAAGTCAGAAGAACAAGAACCAAGGATGCATGTCACATTGCTTCCGTCAAGTTGACAATCGTGGGCAACAACACCCTAGGCCTTGCTCTGACAATAACATCTCAAGATCAATACTCACGAGACTCATGACTATTTCGAGCATGAGAAAGGCAGGTAAGAATGTTGGAATTCGAGATTGTGTGCGAGAAAAATAAATCTTCGAATTGCACTGATTTTAAAAACCATTATTCTTGGTTTTGCAGGTTGAGAACTTCTTTTTTGCCTGGTTTATTGATCTGTTCAGGATAGATTGAAATTCTGCAATTCCTGAATCTATAAATTAAGTCTGTCGTGTGGCAGTAACGTGTACCTGAAAGCCTTGGCCTTGTAGTGTGGAATAATACTCCCAACTTTTTTACACCAGGACCAGAATTAAAGGTTTCTGAACACAAGGAACTACAAGAAATATAGAAATTTATGTAGCTATGGAGTATATAATATTGCATCTTTTTGTACGATGCATTACCGCATAATAAATAAAGGTCGCCTTTTTGTACAATGCGGTAATAGTAGGTACGCAAATTCTATCGACCTAATTACTAGATGAGTTTTCCCAAAAACGAGCGATTCTAATCATGTACAGTTGAGAGGCATTGTTAAATTGAATGTC
>JAAXYX010004732.1:0-11917 GCA_036851915.1 Ptenothrix huangshanensis
GGTATAATGTATGGAGGTGATCACTGACTACGATAATTTTTACCAACTTCACGTTCTTTTCGTTGTCATAGCTTAGTGAAATTTCAAAAAAAAATTCTTGGAATGGTAGCTATGTCAATTTTTTTTTGTCTTGACTCCGGACAAAAATTTCATTTTTCAAAACTCTCATTGAGCCTTAAACTAAAACTGTTTTTCGAAATTCATTAATCGTGACAAAATTATTTTTGCACTATTTCTCATAGAAACGGGTTTGAGAATCTCAAATCCGTTTGTTTGGAAAATAGTGCAAAATGCGAAGAGAATAAGCAAAGAGAATGCGAAGAGCGTCGTATGGTGGACACCTAATGAATGTGATTATATTTGAAGAAAAAGTCATAAAGGTCGTTCTCGTACTGGTGTCTGCATTCTCCATGTTTCAAAGTAGGTACCTATATAGAAATCTAACTAGCCATAGTGACAAAGAATACAATCTGTCTTTCAATAATTATTGACAATTCTCAATGAGCACCTCTCTCTCTCTGCTTTACATAATCTTCTTAACATTTTACAGGATTCGGAAAACCCTCCTTGCTCTCTCCTAAACCCTCAACTATATAATGAGGTACCATCTTCTGAGACGTACCTGTCTGTCACTCCGTTTCTACAACACAATCATCATAATCCATTTATCCCTTCCGTAATCTAATGTACACAGTTGTTATATAAATACAATTTATGACTTCGCCCAAAGTTATACCTCAAGTCATAAAGACGAAGGAGAAAGAGTGAAGTGTACGGTAACAAAGCCACTAACGCCCCAACCTTTCCCAATGCCAGCACCGTGTACATTATGATTATGAAGTACCTTATGTAGGAACACTTGTGCTTTATATTTAAAGTAGAAATAATTATTATACATTCATTGTTGAACATTGTGTTGTAAGTTTTAAATGCGAGCTCATAAGTTAAATCAATTAGAGTCACAGTCGTAGTCGTAAACCAGCCATACATACCGTAGTCAATATACACACACGAGTCACTTTTTACTCGGTTGGGTTTTTCAAATTCCAATTCAACTGCAAACATTAAAACTTAACACTCTCCTTGGAATCGGAATGCCTATGTGACCGTAGAAATAAAATAATTTACTGCATTTACACTACACGTGACAACGACCACGTTGGTAATTACAGCTGCTACTAATTGATGCGCACACAAAATAAAATACTAATACCATGCAGCAATAAATTTAAACAACGGTAAGATGCCAGTGTCAACAAACTTAAATTCATTTATGCACCTGTATGCCTGCCTATGCTCCCTGAAAATTAAGTATAGAATGGATATCACCATTTATGGACTAGGTAGTAGATATTTCTTTGTACCTGTTTGTTGATGGGAGGCTTGCAATTCCTGCTCATATCTACATTTAGTTCTCACTAGTTAGTCAGACTTCAGAACTTGACCAACAAAGCCCAAAGTAAATACATCCGTAATAATGCACCGACTCTTCAAATATTGACTTCTCTACAAATACAAAAACAAGAACACCAATGAATCAAAGGATGAAGAAATACAAATAAAAATCGGCTAAACAAAATCCACAATGGGAAAAAGAGGGAATAGGCAGGTACTAGCTGCGCATTCATATTAGTATTCCACTTCTTCCTCATACCCAAACCCAACTTTGCAGAATAGAAGAAATACAATTACAGGTATATTGCCTCATTGATTTAGTGCCGGAACCAAACATACATAACATAATACATATCTTGCATGGGAAAATCTTTAAGTATAATAGACTCGAGAGGAGGGTCATGGGTCATGGGTCGCAGTCCTCGCAGTCGCAATCACAGTCAGTGTGCACGGGAATAGGGCAAGAACCAACAACCACCATTCATGACAGCAACAACGACAACAAAAACGACAATGGCAATTTATTATTTATTTCTCCTAATAACTTTCTCACCATCTCCGTGTTTGAATTATGATGTTTTGTTGTCTAAAACCCTGTCGTATCCACAGTCAATTCAGAGTCGAGAGTGAACGAACCGGGTTGGGTCTAGTAACTATGGCTTCATTGGGCTTTGCTTTGACTACGCTTGTCAGCTCAGCATGGGACATCCAAATATTCTTACTGTCCCCTCAAAAATCCATGATTTCAAAACAATAGAGGAGGATTGTAAAAAAAGAAGACAAGAAAAACTCGTAGGATCATGGATCATGAACGGCATTATGGTACTGTGAATTAATCAAGAACAGTATTATAAGAACAAATCTACATCTGCTGAATCGGTATGTAATTGCATCTATGTGCACAGTAAAAAAGAAAGGTGAACTTCCACATCCTAACCGGTACTAGGTGGTACTGGTTAGGATTCACTGCACCGTTGTCAGTCGTTGGTTTCTGACCTTATTCTCAAATTCTCGGAAAAAAACATTTTTACTGTATTTAGCTATTCATCATGTTCCTGGTACATACAAAGTTTGGCATAAGTGACCTTTACTTACCTTAAATATTCTTTCTTCTAATATACCCTATCCGATAGAGTTTTGGACGCTGATTCCAAATATGTAATTTGTTTCGCCTGCTCGCTACCAGCAGCGAAGATATTGGAGGTCAAAGGTCATAATTTGCCCATCTTTTTTAATGGCATGTACATACGTTAAAATTTTACATACTTTTATTTGCCTTGCGTATGCATTCTAACTGTGCCATTGGTTTTTGCCTACCTCTACTTAAGCCCGAGATATTGAAGGTCAAAGTTTTTAAATGCCTTTCCATGAAATGTAATAGCCTTCGAAGTTTGAAACCCGGTAGAATACTAATGTGAATGGTTAGGTTAGGTTAGGTTGCCATTGATTCCATTGAGAAACCAATCCCAATTCCCATTCATTATCATCATTTTTAACATACAGATTAAAATTGCATCGTAGATGTATATTTGCAAATTATAGTTATGATTTTACTATAAATTTTGTGAGCTAGTTAATAGTAGTAAAGGTAATGCGTAGTTAAATAAAGCTATTAAAGAATCTACGGAAGCGGAGAAAGATAATGAGTTCAAAATAAGGCAAAATGAGTAATTGAATTCTAAATTGCTACGTGGAGACGTAAAGGTAATTATACAAAATAGGGCGCGCGTAAATAATTATAGTTGTTAGAAATAGTTACTGGCTTGTTGACAGCTCAGTGTTTGCTTATGGTTGGAAGAGCTAGGAGTTTTGTTGGAGAGATGAGGCGATGAGTGTACGATTAGTTTAAGAAAGGACAGTGGAAATGGAACTATGTACCTACTTATATACCTATACTTACATAAAGTAAGTCCAGATCCGGACGCGACTGTCGTCAGTGCAGAAAAGAGGATTTACTAATTCTGTTCAAGCTCTTCATAAAATGTTGAAATGTGAAAAGTGAAAATGTTGACGTGTTGAACATAGAGATAAATCCGTGTAGTAACTGCATCTGTGCATGTAACATCTATAATCTACAATCTACCTGGTTTTAGTTCTGGTTCTGGCTTTGAAAGTGGTTTTGGTTTTGGTTTAGGAAATCAATGTAGGTTGTCAGTTGTGTTTTGAGGATAATAATGATAGTAAGTTAGTTCACACGCTAGTTACCCTTTTCCCCACATACATACATACATACATACATACATACATGCATAAATAAAAATACTAGTGCATGCAGGTGTATAAGGAGCAGATGTAGGTTCAACATTCAGCCTCGGTTTGTCTTCTTATCTTCTTGTGACTGAACAGACAACAGACAAGCGAGACAAATGAGCTTGTGAGTGTGAATGCGAGATGAGTACACATAGGTACATAAGTAGCTTGTTATCAATGAATACAATTCAGTGAGAAGATGATCGTTTCGTTGTCTTCTCTTGATTCCGTTGATTCAGTTATGACGTGCGAGTGATTAATGCTCAGCTCTTCCACTTGCATCTGATCCATCCCCACAGTGATTCTCATTCTCATCCTCGTCCTCATCTTGGTCATCACTCGAGTGAATAAATGCAAGAATGAAAGAAGGAGAGAATGAAAGAAAGAAAGAGTGAGTGAATGAAAGATGCATTGAGCAGAGGCTGAGATAATCAAGTCAAATGTTATTGTTGTTCTTTTCTTGTGTCTTCTTGACTCAAATCTGCTCTCTTCATGCTCTTCTTGTTCTTCCTCTAGATTCCCTTGTGCTGTTGCATTTGAATCATTTCCCTTGGTTTGGTTTGGGTTAGTTTAGTGAGTGGTGTAAATAGTGCAGCTGTGAAGTGACAGGAGAAGTGCTTTCCTTTCCACACTATACCACATACCACACCACATCGCATCACATTCAGTAGAATAGCGTCTTTCCTTTCCTCCTTGCTTTCCATCCATTCACTAATCCATGAAGTCTTCTCTCTTCTCCTCTCTTCTTCCGTGGTCTACATAGTGTGTGATGGGTTAGGATGGGATAAGGTTTCACTCACTGGACAAATATCTCTTCTACACTTTGCATTGTATTTACCTAAGCAACTATCTAGTGATGGTGACTGTGTAAGTTGACTGGTACTTGGACTTAAACGTGGATTTAGACTTGGACTTCGGGTGTAGGTTGGATCCAGATGTGCATGTGGAAGTGAAGGGCTGGAAGTTGGAAGGAAATAAAGGAAGCCAAAGGGTAATAATTGATGTGCTCATGTTTACATATTATTCTAATGTCTACTTTCAGTTTGTCTTGTCTTGTCTTGACAAGTCTTGTCATGTACTTTGTACTTTTGTATGTACAATCAAAGCAAGTGTAAGCATGTGTGGAGATAATCCCAGCCATAGCATCCCATAATCACATCACAACACAACACATCTCACGACTGCTTTCATGGACTGTTTTCAAAATCAAAAACAATGTGTATTTAAGTCAAACCTAGTCTCCCTCGCTACATCCAATCTTATATCGTTAGGTTGTATGTGCATCCCAAGAACAACGAAGGAAAGGCAAGATTTTGTGTGATATGTAGTCGATTCTGGTGGATCGTCTGCTACCAGTTGCACCAACACCATCACTTATAACTGGGACTTATAATCATAACACGATCACAAAAGTTAAGACGATGAGGTGGTGAGTTGGAGTTGAAGTTGAAGCTGGTGCTTACGCATTGGTGCTGGTGTGGAAAGAAGGAACAGAAGACAACCTACCTAGAGGTTTTTCTTGTTACTTGTTCTTCTCACCCACCTCACCTTCATCCCTAGGACCAGGACAAGAACCAGAACTAAAACCTGGACAAGGACCCAGGAACAGATCAACATCAACACTTGACATGACATACGAATTAAAATGAATGAGGAAAATTATGATGATGATCATGAGGATGAGGACGATGATGTTTCTGCTCATCATTTACCAGCAACAAAAGCCACCAGAACATCAACATGAGCTCGAACAAACTAACGCATAAGGACAGCATAATGCAATAAGGCATAAGGTGACGACGAGGATAATGTAAACACATTTAATGAATACAGAAACAGCCATGGATGATTCGTGGATGAAACATTGCATGAGCATCCTCATCCTCGTCTGGCTTGGTCTGGCATGGCATGTCTTAGTATCTTCCCACTGCATCCCAACTTCCCCATGCACATGCATCCCAATTGCTGGTTGACGATGGAGAGGAAGGAAAAGTAAAGTAGACACTGAATGACGATGATGGTGATGGTGATGGTGATGACGATGATGATGATGATGATGATGATGATATTGCGTGGATCCGTGGAAGGAAAGGAAGGTAGGGTCGCTGGGTCTATTAAATATAATGTATGAGACAGAGCGTAATCTTAGGAGATAATAAATGCAATAAGTAATCCGCTATCCGTGGATGGGGACGAGGACGAGGACGGGGTGGTATGTACGAGGAAGCTAAGGAAGGTGGTTGCATGGAACAGTACAGGTGGATGAGGACTAGGACTGAGTGGATGGGAAAGATAAAGATGGATTTGGTCAGAGCGATGGACTGGGCTGCTGTTGAGTTGGAAGAGGTGGTCATAACATGTCAGGTATGTGAGTGAGTGGAGTGATGGACTGTGGCCGGTGCAGGCCAACTGCCAAGTCAAGTGCAGTCGTCAAGTGGCAGTGAGGGGAAAAGTTAAAAAGTCGAGGACGAAGAGAATCTTGTGGTGCGCTGATCGTGAGTCTGTTGAGTCTGCCAGGTCTGCTCCAGTCTTGTCATGTCTTCCTTGTCTTGTCCTGTCACTGATTTATATCAGGACAAGTATCTAGACGCCTCTTCAATAAATTTAACCAGACGATGGGCTTCTCTTTCTGCTTCTACATGAACATCCTCCATCAGCCACAGTTCACTTCTATTAGTATTTCCCTCTCCTTACGCTCCCACCTGGGGCACATCGACCAATTTGTCTCATCCACTCATCATCGTCCTATCGCCCGCACAAAACCACACACACAAATCCAAGTACAATTCAGTCTGACAACCAACAAGCCATATCTAGTGCCTAGCATTAGCATTACATTATTACATGGTCATATGGTATGGTGTATGGTATATACTCATACTCACGAATCCCTCAACTCCACACACAACCTACTGCCTACACACTCTTTGCTCTACAAATACAAACTTCTCCAGTCAACTCCCTTCCATCTCCGTCTCCGTCTTCATCCCTCTCACCTCGCACTCACCTTATTACACTACTTTACATTACACCAGAGCAACTCAAAACACTGAGCACTATCTATTCTTCATTTTAATACCCTCTCATTCATGCATTATGTCACGACGACAACAACAACAACGACAGCCTCTTGTCCTCTCCATTCTTCTCCTGTCCCTTTGTTTCATTTCACTGTCCATTGCTCCACTCTTCATTCTCACATCACATACACACAATCCTATTGGAAATTAGACTTCCATTTACGCTGTCACTTCCACTCCACTCCAAACCAAAGTAAAGGCAAGGAGACCAAAGGATAAGGAATAAGACCACGATGTAATTCCATGCTCAATAAGGCACACGGCCACAATTCCTGCATCCTAGACCAACACTTTAAATGTTCAGCGATTCCAGGCCAGAGCAAAAGAGATAGTCAGAAGCAAACAAAGCAGTTCGTATAAGAAGAAAAGTCTGTAAATATTGAATGATGAGTCACCTTGGACTTATTAGCATACGCTCTCCAACTCCAACATCAAGTCTGCTAGCATTGGCACATTTTCCCACTTTTGCATACTAGTGTTTGAAAATAAAAGTTATTGAATAATGATGGAATCTACCGCCCATGTATTTTGTATTGGAATCGAGACGGAGAAAATAATAATACTGGGTAAAGGAAGATGTAGAGAATGACGTATTGTACTTACTACTTATATTACAGGATTAGGCGATTAGGTCCAGGACCAGATGAGAGAGTGAAGGAGGAATGGTCAAGTGACTGGCAGTCACTGTCACTGGCCTGGCAGTACCGTGTGGGGAGCAGCTTTTATTGTTTTGTTGATGTCACTAATCGCAGTTGAAATCAGAGAAATCATCCAAAATCATACCTTATCTCCACTCACCTGTCAACCTTTTACGTGGTAGACTCGTTGAGCATGTTATTTGAACACAAGTGTGGGACATGGGATGATCTCGATGATGCTGCCGAGGACGTTGGGACACACGCATGCATGAATGTCTATCACTCGTCAGCAGTCACCAGACTGCTTTTTCCACAGACACATAAACGGACAGACAAGACACCCACCCGACACTAATTGTCAGTCTGTTCATACTCTCATACCATGCCCCATCCTAAAGTTTCACACCATCTCACTCACGCCATTGCATCGCCTATGTAGTAGGTATGTATGTAGGTCCAAAACCAAATTGTATAATTTCATAGACAATCTAAATAATACTATTAGAACCACAACTGTATGTACCTACATGCAAGTGCAAGATGCAGCTAATCAAACAGTTTCTTTAATCACACGATCGTGTCCACTGATCACAATGTCGTATGTAAGGTTGTCTGGAATTCGATTACAAGTATGTACACTGGAATCAAGTCCAGTCTTATCCTACGGCACTATATACATCATATAAAATTACATCACACCACATTACATTTGACTTGACACCTCCAGTCGTTTATTTTCTACTTCTTCACGATTTATGTTCAACGGGATTCAAGTTTCAAATAGTAACTATTGACGTTCACTGAACACATGCATAAACATCCCAAGTGCACCTGAGATACAGAGAAATGTTGACGAGAGGGTGTTGAATTGTTTTTTTACCCCTTCCTTTCATCATGTGTACCTGTGCTGTGTTTATATGATTGTATGTCTCTGTGTTTGTGTCTTTGTGTTTGTAAAGCTGGCTAAAAAGAAGGCAAGACTTATCATGTAACTCCCCTTAATTCTAACAACATAGACACTACATGATTAATATTACATCCAGCATTCTAGTGCATTGTTCTTGCTCGTCTTACTTGGCCTTTTGTCCATGATTCCACTCGTGACTCTTCTGTTCTGTGTAGGGACTGTATGCCAGGATTAGGACCAGCACTAGCAGGTCCAGGATCAGGACTACATACCTATTTAATCTGTGTTGGGAAGTGAAGTGGAGGAGTGTGGATGAGAACCTGACATTATTTACACAGCTATAAGTTCTCTCCCTAGCACACTAACTAAAAATAAATACAGGTAGGTACATGAGTCAAGTGCCCTCCCTTTACATTCATTGTGTGACATTAAATAATCCAGCTTCTGACAGGTTGCCAGTCCAAGTCAGCATGGGGTATGCCTCTGTCCCTGCCCCATTCTACTATCTCCCATCTATGTACTTACTATTTATGATAGCAGTACTTATGCATTTAGTTCCAATGGCGTACATGTCTACCTTCATCTCCGTGTCGTGTCATCTGTAAACGCATATGCATTCTAACCTTATCTTCCAAATTTACTTGGCTTTTCTGTCTTTCTTGCAAGTGGAAACCAACGAAACCACAGACCACATGATGGGATGGAACTTGATTGCGAACTGCAATCTACATATAATTACACGATGCACTTTTACAATCCTTATTTATAGCTATGATGTGACATGTCATTTTAAAGGTTGAAGCTCCGAATTCGTGCTTTTAAAATTACAAAATAATTTCCTAGTTATTTAAAAAAATTTACACGAGTTGAAGTAGATGCCCATACGTGATTTGAAAGAGAAAGAACGGTAGAGCTTTTGCCAAAATGTACATGATGTCAAAAAAGTCGTTTTAACTTAATCAGGTTCTTCCAAAATTACTATTTTCAGATTATTGTATTGCTTATTATTTATGCTTAAAAATATTAACTAAAATTATTTACTGACTCAACTTTGTTGGTACGAACGTAAGTATCTAATCATTCAATTAATTCATAAGTAACACATGTGACATGCCCATGGAAGTCATAATGACGTATGTATGTGGGGAACGAGCAGATCAAGTTCTTGCCTTCAGGGGCATTCCCAGGCAGGTATCGGAGTAAAGAATTAGGTGCATGCAGTTCGGTAAATTATAGCGAATTCTAATTTGATCAGAAAGTTACCTGATGCAATACTACTTCCTAATATTATGATAATAATATACTGTAAAGCTTCCACTAGAACGCCCTGCGTCCATCAAATCAAACTTGACAACAAATCCGACGTCAAAATGCTCAACAATGGACTCTCGTTCTATTCGTAGCCCCGTTTTTAACTTTCTCCATGTATGTAGGGACCCGTGTTCTATTCGAAGTTTTGCGGTACAAAGATAGAAGTACATTAATAAAAGAATATTTTACTCATGTCTAAAAAAAGAAGATGCGTGTAATGTACAAATGAGACACGGTTTGTTCAATGCAATTTACGTCAAATAAACCGTGTTTTTCTCTAACGAAAGAATCCCTTTGATACTGTATGATGCTTTCTCAATCACTTTGTTAGCAAAAATGTAAATGTTGATGCAAAGCCTCAATTCGCACTGAATGCAACTGAGTGAGTTTTTAATTCAAATGGAAGGTATACAAAGGTATCTACCTACTCGTACTTGTGATGAGGATTAGAATGGACAAGGACAATTGGATGTAAGTGTTAATATGAAAGAAAATTCAAACGAAAGCATTCTAACTCCAACTTTCGTCTATTTCCCATTAGGACACAATGGCCATGGCAATGACAGTGGCAGTGGCAGTGGAAATGCATGGCCACAGTGTATTTCTTTTCTTTCTTTATACGCTTATTTGGTACACAATTTATATTTCTAGTCTGCATTTGAAGCTACTGTATTTTCACTGCCTGTCTCTCACAGACACACAACCACAACCACAGACATATAGCCACAGAACAGAGCAAAGTGTTTTCTCGAATATCCCTTTTCTTTAGTTGTTAGTCGTTAGCGTAGTTGCATTGTGATTAGGATTGGGATTGGGATTGGGAGTCTAGCCACGTGTAGAGTCAATGTGGAAGGGTGGCCAACCACTTAGGCATTTCCCACTTACTAACTGTCAGCACGCGAGCAATGACAACGGGACTGAAATGAATTGAGACATATGGCCAGTGCCACTAACAGTACGAGTGCCAATGTGGCCACAGCTGTCTCTGTCTTCTCTCTTGGGATGCATTAGATTAAAGTCACATTGCTTCTTGTACATACATACTTAATTCCATTCTAAAACCTCATTAGTGTTCAGCCCCAACCAACAACCAAACGAATTATTGATTAGTTCGAAATTGAAAGAGGAAATTCACCTATGCATGTTCATCTAGTCCTCCTCGCTTACTTTCCCTGTGACTGGAAGCAATTATTACAATTTCGTGGAATCTATTTTATGTCTATCTAATTCTTACTCACAGTCCTTACAACAATTTTGGGGACTCTCACACCCCACGAGTCTATTTGTTCATCCTGCTCCGTTGCGATTACAATTTTAGTTTCACAGCACCAACAACCACGGACAAAAATATTTCTATTAGTATCTGTATCCTCTGTTAGGAAGTTGTAATACATATGTACTCTAGACCTAGGTGCAGCGGTATGGTTCTCTGGATCAGATGGAATGCATTAGAGTTGTGGACAAACACTAGTGTAATAGAACAGGATCAAGTAAAGATTTGCCTGAAGAATGGAAGGGTGTGTGTATGTGTATGTGTTGTTTGAAAACGGATAAAGATGAGATTGGAGATTTACATCGATGATCGAGCCAGAACGGATGCTGAAATTGGTAATATGAATAGATCGTCGATCGTCACCATCATATCATCATCAGCGTCTATCTATGCACCTGAACCGTAAATCGGATCGATGTGGATGGAGATGAAGATGAGTTATGTGGGAAATGGTAAATTGTAAAAATATGCGCAGATAAATTGAGGAGGAGTGGAAGTAGAAGGCAGATTCCAATCAGTATCACACTCGTCTTATGTGTATTGGGACGAATCTTTCATCTTCTAGCAGCCAGAGCTTGAAAGAACAGAGGTTCCTCTGTTACCAAAAATTAAGTAGGTGTTTGGGAGGATATAGGTGCAGGTAATTATGCATACGCCATATAATAATATACCATGTATATATAGTAAGAAGAAAAAAGGTAGGGTTTATTTTTATTTTTCTAGATCATTATGTTTATGTTCTGCATTTGCAGGCTCCAGTTGATCTCTCTTCACACCTCCAAGGATCAATCGATATTAAGATTATGAAGTACCTATAACATGTAATTACCCCATTGTATTCCACTTCGATATATTCAATGGTTTATTTAATCTCTGTTCCACGGGAGAGTTGGCGTTAGCAAACAATAAGACACTTATTGGTCATAACTTGTAATAAGTAGGTGAGAGAAAAACTTTATTTAGTCACTGTTACACAACTGTAATAGCCTCGCGACTCAGTATACAGAACAAAACATTTTTATCTTATGGTTAAAGTAGTTTAATGACACTTCTTATAAACTAT
>JAAXYX010004733.1:0-11916 GCA_036851915.1 Ptenothrix huangshanensis
TTTGCAGTTTTTTGCATTATATTTGAAGTGATATGATGGAGGCAATGAAGCAACCATAAGAAGTCATATAAGTTATCATTTACAAGGTAGAATTGTTGTATATTAAACATTACTTATTCAAAAACAAGTTAAAGAGACGTTTAGCACGCTTTGAGGCTGTTGTGTCAAAAAACAAGTACAGGTATACTACATAGGTACCTACTGTAAGTTTTGATTGTACTCATGATTTATGTAAAAACTCAGTAGCTTTTCTTTAAACTGAACTTGTGAATTAAATGTTGATAACGACTCGGCAATATTTTGATGAAATCAGGTATTGTGTCAATATTATTGTAAACATTGAACGGATTTTGTCTTCACCTACAAAGTATTAGGGAGTTTTTGATGCATGCAAATGCGTAGCTAGATTATCCAAACAACAAAACAGAGAAGTAGGTGTCGAGCCAACAGATATTATGGGAGTGAAAACGTTTTCTCTTTTGAAATGATTCCATAGTATACTTGAGAAGTAACAAAAAAACGCAATGCCTTCCCGTAACACATCAATGGGTTAAATTGAAAACAATAATTCTTTGAATGTCCCATGGTCATTATTTTTATCTGACAACTTTTGTATTCCACACTCTAGCCTGCGATCCTTACCTTAATCTGTTAAAAGACCTGTTAGCAAATTGCTGAAAAGGAAAACAATGAATATCGTTAGCAGGCTGAATTAAAATAAAGTCGGTTGGTAGCACCTTTTGACTGACGACTGTCTGCAAGTGTGAACATGAAGGCGAACACAAGTCAATAAAGCCTATCCTTGGAATTGAATGTTTACAAGACATGTTACGGTCTCTGCTTGGATTTTCATTCAAAATTTCGAAGACAAAAAAAAATCAATCAGTCATCTACGCTTTAAGTTTTTTTTTTACTTTTTTTTTGCCTCAAGTGATCTTTATTGCGTGTCATAATGCACTGGTACGTACATACATGGTGCATATTTTATGCATACGGATAGTAAAGATAGCTGGCGAACAAAGATCGTATTGTACGCGAAAAAATATGTTTATTTTCTGTCGAGACTACCTGATTGCTTGCCCAGCCTCGTCACTCTTTTGCTCGGCACAATGAAAGAATACGTAACCTCCACCTGAACCTCTAAGGCTTCAATTCAATTCAATAGATTGATACAATGTCGCATTTTTTCATGTAACCAAAAGTAAAGCCACGTATATCCTGAATATTTCTGTGTTCAAGTAAACCCATTTATAAACACAAGTTACTTTCCTACTCTTTGGTATATACATACAGGGCTAGTACCTGCACGTCCTCGCAGCCATTCCACACTAACGATAAGTTAAGGTATGTTTTAAGAAAAATACTAGCAACTAATACATTTTTTCTCATGTGACTCCAGAATACCAACTACAGGACATACCAACCGATTCATTGTATCGAATGGGACGATCCATACAACGGACTCTATAGGTAGTCTTTATTGAGCAATTTGGTACACTAGTAGTTGATGCAACCTGTATCGGTGTCTTCGTACAAGTAAAGTGTCAAGAATTTCCCTAATTGTCTTCGGTATTTCCTTAACTACCCTACTGGAGGGATTTTAACCGAACTCCGTTCCAAGGCGAACCGTGAAGGATGTACGTGGTATTTGGTAGCTGGGAAATACACAGGTACAACAGAATACAGATAGCGATAACCATTGGATTCAACTAACTAATAATATCCTTAAGGAGTATGGTAAAAGACGAGTATAATAAAGGTGCCTACTCAATAAATCTATGCAATGAATGTTTGAAATGCATGAAAAATTTACGTACGAAGCGGTAATGGGACGAATAAAAAAATATCTCTCGCCACCTGAACACTGGTCCATATTGATTGACTATGGAGTAGGTAGGTACCTACACATGATGGGTAAACCGTTACACAGGCCAAAGTTGGAACTTTCATAAGAGCAAGTCGCCTTCCTCAAACATTACCGTATGTATGCAGTTAGTCATCCAGTGAATCAATTTTTCAAAAAGGTTATAACTATGACCATGATGTGTTGGTTGAAAGACTTGGGTCTGAGAATAAATTGTGGAATAAAAACTATCGAACAGGTCGAAACCTAGCAATTAATCTTATAGGAAATTTCGTATAGAGAACACTGAACGGGATCCACACTGTAGAAAATTCTTAGATACATAGGTAGGTAGTTAGGTTAGTACATCATTTTCAAGATCCAAGTTGGCTCTCAGATTTGTCATGCTATACGAACTCACATTTTAAACTAGCAAGGGTAAATAATAGTCAATAGTGTGTATACTTGTATTTGTATAACAGCATTCAAATTGATTAGATTAAATACCTAAATGTTTTATTACCTTTGCAGTGCATAATTTACGTTTCAGCATGTCGCCTTGTGCAATTTTGAATTGTTGTTAGGAAACGAATCGTCCATCGTGTGCTACCGTTTCTAAAAATCTCGATAAATGAAACGACGTGTAGAGATAACATCTTGCGTTTCATTCTTCCTTTGCTTCCAAGATATTATCTCACTAATCGGAATAGTCGTATAGAAAAATATTTCTATCAGAGAATCCTCGGCTTACGAGCTTATATAGTTCCTACTATCACCGTCGCATCGGTACAAGTGAATGTCCAGCTCTCTAGTCAGAGCAGTGGAATTGCCGATTACCACATACATAGGTAGTCAAAGGAAAGACAAGAATTTTGACGGTAGTAATTGTAAAATTTAATGTAGGAGTGGACAAAATACCAATAGTATACCTCTCGTCAGTAGGATGACCATCTTTGTACACTTTTGTATAGACGGAGTACAGGTAGGACAGAGACTTGGACACCATGAGCTCAATTGTAGGATGCTTAAAGCATACAATTATGTACGCGAAGATATGTCGAGGCTGCGGAAAGCACAAATGCAGGAATTTTTCATTATTGGTCCCTTCCTATGGACTGATCGTTTGTTGGTTGTACAGGTGCGCTCCTGGATTGAATCTGTGTTTCCATCGGAACGAAGTTATTTGGGAATAATATGAATAAGTATATGACAGGATCTATCTTATAAAACATCACAGCCACAGCTTCTCTCAGGTTGTACCTGCACTCACCTTAGTGAATGTGGCAGGAGTTAGTGGAAGTAGACATCGAAGTAGAAGCCGAAGCCGAAGCAGAAGTAGAAGCAGAAGCAGAAGCAAAAGTACAAGTATGTACAGGAGAGAATAGCAAATAGCTTACCTATAGTACAGCACAAGAGAGCACAAGAGAGGCTTTCTTTGTAAAATATCCTCTCGTGATGGACAAAAAGAAAATGGGAAAATCTCAAAAGAAATGTCTCTTATTCAAGTGTGCACATATCGATTAGGTAAGCATGGGTGCCTTGGCGTGGTTCTCAGCTCTGCCGCCCTTTTAAACGACCTTTTTTCTTTCTGTTTCCTTTCAACTTTAGCCTCATGACCTGTAGGTGCAAATACACCCATAGAAATAAATTGTGTGTAACGTCATCAGGACATAGTTTCCAGTTAGTCACATAGTCATTGCCATTGCCATTGCCGTCGACTCGAAGCTCTTAAGAAGGTGTTAAACCTTGCTCCAAGTAATATATTCGCTTCCATGCATACTTTGATCGAGATGATTCAGGCACACATGGACCTCTCATAAGATTTAAAACTCTATTCGTAAAATTCAGAATTATACGTTTCTCTCGAGTCTGCACAAATAGCTGGAATTTAAACTTGCTTCATTGTTGTGCTTTCTGAAGTGATGATAGAGTAAGGTGGATGGTACTACGAGAAATCTATACTAGTAGGCCCTAAGGAAATTAAATAGGCATGCATTCTTTCTGTAGTTCAGTATTTATTCTACGTATGTGGTAAAACCAGACAGATATACAATACAATACAATAGTATTGGCACATTAAGCAAAGAAGTCAGTGGGTTATTTATTGATCGTTTCAAACAATTTCTTTACAGATTTAACTGCCGGGTACTCGGTGCATTGCATTACATTGCATTGTGATGTTTGAAAGATGGTATGAATTCTTATGGAGATGCTAAGCAGCAGCTGCCTAGCAAGATATTTACCCGAATTGCACCGTGATGCAATCTATACCAACTACAAAAGTGCAATCTCCTGGAAAATAGATTTACATATTTTATGGAAATCAAATTCGCTACTCGTTGAACATGTTACCATGTTACCCGCTTTAAAAACGACTTCAATTTCCTTCTTTTTGTACTCATTTTCCTTTATTTTGTGCGACTGGAAAGATGCCGATGTACATAAGTACATATATGTAGGAGGCCTTGGAATGATTGATTGGAATGCTTCTGATTATTCTTAGCGGAATAAATATGTTTTTTCTACACTTCCTTGCATTGTGAGCTTCTTTTCTCGTTTTTCTAGTTTTTTTTATGTATTCGTAGATCATAATAAGTGGAGTATAAATACGCGCCTTGTACATGTCGGGTTCTGTTGGTGACGGTGATGACACTTGAGAAAAAACTTGAATGTGATGGATTAGAAATATTTGATGTTGTTGCGTGTGCTTTGGTGAAGCAGGCAGACATTGAAGCGAAGCCGTGATGTGGGTGTGAAAGGTTCATTTATGACGAGCACAAGTTGGGAAGCTCAGGATGATGCTCAGGATGAGTGCTTGTTGCTGACGACTCGGAGGAAGATGAGATGAGATGAAAAGCATATCTGAAGCTGTGTGTAGAGATTGAAATGGAAATGAAAACGGAGTAGGACTCTTGTGCTTTAACTGTTGGTGAGCAATAAAAGAAGAATATATAGTTGTGATGAGCGAGGTTGACAGTAAACGATGTAAAATGTTTGTTTATAGAGGAGAAGATTATAAGGAACTCACTCGGCACTCTTTAGGAATATCCCAAGTTGCTGTAACCTCTAGAACTGTAACTGTAAGAGATATATGAGAAATCTTCTGGCCTTTTCTGTATAACTCTAGGAGTGTGATGAGGAGAGACAGTATCAAGCAAAGTATCAGGTCGGTCTGTGCGATTCTAGGAGAGGAGAGTACAGTACAAGTACAAGTACAGTATAGTACAGTGCACTAGCAACTCATCAGTAAGAGCAACAGCAACAGCGGCAGTCGCCAGTCGTCGTAGGCATTAAAACCCAAGAAAGTCATACGAGGGATCATACGAAGCTGTAAAAATTCTGCAAAGCTATTCTGCGACGGGAGAGTGTCGAAAATTTCCGCTGTTTCATCGTAAAAATTCTTAGGATTGCACGTTTTACTCCGGTTGTCATTAGGAAATGTATCATATGAAGTTCCATGAGATATCTTCATAAATTTTCTTTGGCTCACAACAAAATTTTACGAACTCTGAGTCTACATGCACACACAGTCTGTGTCTTCATTCTGATGTTCAGTGCAAGTTAAAATTATTCGATTCACATAAATAATACTTTTAACTTCAGAATACAAACAACTGAGTAGCGAACAACTACTTACCGCTGCCACATACATTATTGCTCTGGCCGAGTAATAAAACTTTTACTTTGGCCGTGCATGTGGATCATATGCAATATGTACCTACCTACTTGAGAACTTCCACATCCACATCCACATCCACTTGCACAGACATACACAACGGTAAATGTGAGCATGAAGCTATGTAATGTATGTCGGTACATGCTCATGCTCTTACAAATGAGTTTGCTTTTGACCCTCCTATCATGTCAACACCGACAGTGGCAGTTGATAGCAGGAATAAAAAATATTTTCTGTTCGTAATAATATCCTCATGTAGATTGGAACTGGCAATTCAGTAACTAAGTATATTACCTATGTACTAACAACTTTCAACTTTTCCTTTTTTCCAACATTTCCAAGTAACTTTATTAACTTACACTAAACTCAAATCTTCATGCATCTCATTTGTTCTTGTAATTATTTTCTACTTGTCACTGGACCGGATTGGGGTTCTTTCAAGTGTTTTCTTATTAGTACTTACATATGTGTTACTTTTCAAGTGGACGCCGTCGGTCTTTATTTCCCTGGGATTAGTCTCTATGTAGGGTTGATCTCATTCTTAGCAGAACTTTCCAAACCGAATTTTCAATTCCAACTGGACCCAAAGGGATCCATGGAAGTTGTCTAATCGTAAATACTACATGTAGGTACCTAGATACAGTTGAGTCCACACATTCAATCAAGTATCATGCGATATTACAGTGCATTTCAATATTCTGAAACGTAAGTGTACACTGCCATTACATGGCGTACTTTTAACTACTACTTTGCTACAGATCCATGATACAGTTCCCAATGTGTCTGAAAAGAACGTTTAAATCTCCCGTGTACAAAAGAGATTTAAAGAAAAGCGTATGTGTTGCTTGAAACGCGACGGGTGAAGAGGAATGCGTGTAGCTAACAGTGCTTCTTATGACTATCCACAAGGTTTACCTACTTGCATTTGAATATGGTTTGATACTTCGTGGTGCAAAGTGTAAGCCATCGCCTTAGAGAGCTGTAGTAGGGAAAAGTGATAAAAGCTATAGACACTGTAATTCAAGCAAGCAATGCGGACAGAGAACGCGAAAGAGAGAGAGAGAGAGAGAGAGAGAGAGAAGCGAGAGAAAAGAAGTAAAGTCGAGTTGAAACGTGTCAGGGCAAAAATATTAGCATTTGAATATGAATGTGGTAAAAGAGGATTTCACGTTGCGAAATGAACGCGATTTTATGGGCTGTTTAGTCAGTACTTGACTTCCCATGCGAGGTAAAATGTAGCAATGTCATAATAGAGGTTTCCCGCAGGTCTTCGTCAATGGGACCTCCTTACTCAAATAGCTACAAGAAAAATATCTCCTCAAATCTATTATCGCACTCTTTTCACATCTCCACATATTTTACGAGCAGATCTTTTACACTTTTCTCTCTTGGTCTCTTTCCTCTCTCCCTCTCACTGTTTGACAGTGGAGTATGTGTAGGTACAGGCAAAGCTAGGTTTATGCATCGCACTTCGCACAAGGAAGGCAACGGACACAAGTGTCTATCTGTAATAGCTCCTCCATATTATCATAATAAGCCATCTCCTACATGCATTCCCGGTACAGATGTGCTGATACATATACAGCCTCATTCGTTCAGAGGAAAGATACTTTAGAGTGCGACCAATATCAGCATCCTGAGGTAGTGCAGACTTGAACTTATTATTATTACGTGTTTCCTTTGAGCATTCAGTAAATAACGATTACAGAAAAAAACACCCCATTCCCAGAGCTCAGAAGAAAGGCATACCTACCACTACCACACACATGCTCCACATGACAGATTGAATTCTTTATTGGTTACCAGAGCCTCAACTCAATACTCCAATCATAAATGTCCGCGGTGTGATACACTACGTCATGTCAGTTTGATTCTCACTCGTTGTGTACACATAAACTAATCCCGTATAAGTGTAAGATCAGCGAACTTTTTCATATTTTCATCAGTTCCAATTCCCCAAAACTCAAAGTCAAACGAACTTCTCAATAGTTTAGAATTCATAAAAGAGTTTTCAAACTTCTCCAAAGCTAACAACACACATAAATTACGGGCAGCCCATAAACCAGCTCTCATCGTCTCGTCTCATGCCCATCTTCATGCCTGGAGCAGGAAGTGATAGAGAAAATTTTCACAAATCCTTTAAAAAGGAAAGATGATTTCAAATTCAATGTATTTAGTATGGATGCTAGTACTATTTTTTTTTCTGCTATTGCTAAATTGCATGTATTTCATAATTATGGTGTGTATTTGAAGTGACAATCAATAGCACTTCTTCAAACTCTTGTTTCTCCTTCCTGGTTTCATCCTGGTTTCTAGAGCGTACATCATCATATCCTAAAAACGTGTCACGGGTGCTGTTCAATATTATTTTTTCCGATTAAAAGAAATGATGACGTTCGCACGCTGTATTTTTATTTGTGGTGCGGACCGTGCATGAGTACTTTACTTGGCTTGGCAATAAGTTCCATTTGAAATTTGAACTACTTGTCCATGAAGTGGGAACTCGGTGTTTCTTTATATTCTATCTTTATATTTTGTGGGTATGGGAAAAATAAAGGATTTTGCACGTATCAAAACATGGTTTAAGGATGACTTCATCTGGATTGGAAAATCCTCCTGCTGAGCGGCCTATATATTTCTCTGAAAGCAATTCTGCGTATGTGATACCATCTGTGGTCTATTCACATTTTAAAAGAGCAATCATTTTGGCAAATTTACACTGAACTTAAAGCCGATACGATACACGACTATGTAGTAGGTAATCAATGAAACTTACAGGGAGTACAGGTGAAGGTAGGTATGTATGTGCGTGGAAAAATAGGAAACAACCTACGAACGGGAAGAGTCTGTCGCTGTCTAGGAGCGTTCCACTATGGCTACTTACAAGGCTGTCAAGGTAATATAAATGCAGGAGATAATGGCAAGGCACGAAAGTCCTGAGAAGCACTTGAAACGTTTCATCAACCAAATTCAATGAACCAACGGCAAACGGAACTCCCTGCAGTGCAATTTATTCTTGAAGATTTTAACACTTGGGTGTGAATTGCTTAGCAACAGGTAAATACGCTCGCAGTAAATTGATTGGTGTCGATTTCTGCGAAGTTACTTTCCCAAACAAAAAACTCAAGAAGCATCATTCTACTTGAAATCAAACCATCTTAATAACAATAATTTGCTTAGCTGAATCGATGATATTGTAACATTGATGATAGTGCAATGATATCAAAACTGTAAAATATATGGCTTGGATGATTTCTGGCATATGTATATTTACTCCGAAGATTGAACGGATATTGATATCGACTAAAAAACCCAGGCATGATTGCTATCTATCATACCATACCTACCTACGTAATGCAGCATCCTAAAAGGTATTATTTTCCTGGTCTGGTCGAGTTCCTTGCTGGTATGGTATGGCATGGTATGGTATGGTGGTAGGTACGTAGTGAGAGCTTTATAAAATGTGTTGACGCTGAGGTAACTGTACATTCGACAATTTGCAATCGTTTGTTGAATTTAATATGAGCACGGCGATACCGAAGAAACAACTTTGTAGTTTTTCAACAATTATTTTTATTTACTTTAAGTGCAATTCTTTCCTCTACAGGAATACCTACTATGTAGGTATAAGGACGAGATCATTCCTCTGCTACGTCTTGAGATTAAACCAAACATTAATTTATCACAGCAACGAAGCTCACCTGCTCTCTCTCTCTCTAGCTTCCCTCTAAATATGCGCTTATCTGGAGTGTCTGCAATGCTTGTCTACATGTTATTGTTACAATATTCACTTTAGATGACGGAGACAGATAGCATCGCATTTCTGTTCCATTCTTCTTTATGCATTGCTCCTGTTCCTGCGCTCCATCATGTCACCTGTAAATGTATTGCACGTTAGAAAACTATAGATGTGGCTATCTGGTGTGTTGTGTTGTGGTGTGGTATGGCTTGGCTTGGCTTGGCTTGGCTTGGCTTGGCTTGGCCTAACTTGGCATTCAGTTAATGCATGTGTAAAAGTTGTAGCAGTTATTTGTGCATTTGTCTCGAGTTGAAAGTTGAAAGAGAGCAAATAAACTTTAACGACTTTTAAACAGTTTAAAGTCAACTACTACAATTCTGTGAGGATTTCTTTTCTTCACTAGCAGCAGGTATGTTTATGAGTACCTCTGCACACACTTGTGCACGAATTGCAGATACCGTCAGTGTCAGTCCAAGTCGAAAGATTTGGCTTACATATAAATGTTTCCGCATTCAAACACTACTTCAAAGTATTTAAATACTCCGTTCGTTTACGAACTAAACGACGAAACAGCCACTTGAGCTAGGTAACTCCTGATGACTTTTGTCAAGATTTTATGTAGGTACGTACATACATTCATCCAGATACATTTATTTTATGCATACCTACAAGGATGGAAGCGAGGATCAGGAAAATGCGAGTACTAAATAACAACAACTTTTGCATTCAAGTGATTGTATTGTTCTGATTGTTTATTCTTGCTCACAAAAGCTAAAAATTAAAGGGATGCATGCATACCTCCAACTCCAACTCCAACTCCAACCACTTTACCTGTGCACATGGAAAGCATTCCATACACTTGCATTGGTTAACTTGAGGCTCAAACCTCAGCCCATGGTTCTTTATCGCTTAATGGAGAACTACCCTATACATACAGTCTACAGTCTACAGTCTACACCTATATCTGTATCTGTAGTACCCAACGTAATTGTAACTTACCTATTTAATTCTCTGCACTCTTTTTCTTTATTTCTACCTGTGTTCGAGTCAGTTTACGGCTGTACGAATTACTATTAACCAATTTGAACAGACTCTTCAAATCCTCCATCCTTACATTACATTGCTCCTCCCGACTTCATGAACAATTACTGCAGTACCACAATAGTTACTGTGGATGAGTGCCTGTATAAAAACCTGCCTTACCTCATGCTAGTTTAATAGTATTTCCCTTCTTATATATAGACGGATGAAGACACTCGAGATGGAATAGGGAGGATAAAGTAAAGCACGATACGATGCAAAGCATTAATTATTATCATAAAAATACGTAGGTACATATCTTTGTACTGTCTATATCCCTGTGTTTACTGGTAGGTACTTTAAAGAGGTATTCTTGATTTGCGAATGCTACTGTACACTGGATTAAACTGAAAAGAGTAGCTATTGTGAGTTGGGAAAAAAACAAGACAATCAAAGAAGTGAGTCTACGAAGGGAAATCTCCTTCCTACTTGTCGCTCAACGTAATATGATCAAAGTTTGACGTTAAGTGTAATTACAGTGAGTGACTATTAACAACCCACACAATGATGATATGCAGACTACAAAGAGTGTAATGGAAAAGTGGATTTCTTCTCTCAGATGACCATGTAGTGTGGTATGGTATGTATGATGGGACGTTACAAACTGTAGTGCACTGCTTTTCTACCTTTCTACTCCACATTACCTATGCCTGTGATAGATGTGGATGTTGATACTACCAACTACGGTGCTGACGGTGCACCAGTGCAACACGGAACACGGCCAGTGCAGCAAAGCCAACCATCTGTATTAGAATATCAGTATGTCTGTGTTATACTTGAATTGACTCTGACTCTGACTCTAGTTCAACTTCAATTTCGATGCTATTCTAACCTGCGACGCTGAGGCGAGGCTTCTCCACAAGATTTCATCAACAATGAAGTAGTTAAATGCACAATAATATTGGCCAAGTCATGTGCAGTCGTACCTTGAAAACAAGGCAGAACATATTGTTGTTCCACGGGCCGTCTTCTTCCCTGTCCCAACCGAATCTACACATGCTTCTTTATGTATGTGTAAAGTCATTACATGTATTCAGAAGTGTATTACAAGTAAGTAGAATATAAATGGTTGGACGTTGGATTGTATCGTATCGTACAGTAGAGCACATGCTTGTAGGACAGGACAGTGTTGTCGTTTTCTGTGATTGTGGATTGTCAAGATAGAGTAAGTCAAGTCTGTACGGAAGATCGAAGGAGACAAACCAATCTGGATTACCAATCTATAAAGTACAGGATGAAAACATTATTGCTCAGGATTTAAAGTATGAGCGGAAAATGGTACAAAGCATGTGCATAGGATTACCTGTGTTTGGTTTGCAGTTTGTAGTCTAGTTGGCTTGCTCATGCTTCATCGTCTTGGCTGAGGAAAGGGATGAAGCATGGAAGGATAGTACAGGTTGATGTTGATGTTGATGTTGATGGAAATACCTATGCATATTTACCTGAGCTTATAGACTACATACAGTGTAGTATAGTGTAGTGGGATGTGGAGTGGAGATGAAGGGAAACTCGTAGGTAAACGTACGCACAGAAGAATCTCATAAAAACAGATCAGATTGATTATTGTTGACGGGGGTA